>JALPCD010000263.1:0-16978 GCA_026538415.1 Cryptococcus sp. GC_Crypt_1
AATAGGTAGGGCCGCCATATAGTCTGGTATCATTAGCGCGTCTCGTAGTCTTTCAGGAGTGCAGAACTGGATCAGAGATGAGGAGGGGACTTGCCAGATGGTTTGAGTCGTTTCGAGTGTCTGCGGGATAGGTCGAGAGCAGCGTCGAGAGGCTCTGTTCGATGTGACCTGGCTCGGACAGCATGGCGCGCTGACGGAGGGGTAGGCTGTGATTCTTGCGTTGGACTGGCAAGTCGAGGTAGAGCAGCGGCATGCCGAGCTAGCTGTTGCCGCACTGCTTGAGCAGCAATAGGGAGTTCGTCGTCCGGTCGAGTGATGTCCCACGTATAGTCGGCCCCTTCTGATCCTTCTTCGCCTTGCCCTTCAGCTGATGTCCCAGCCGCCCACACATCATTCTCCGTCGTTGTATGTGTATCCCGTACATTTGAAACGTCTGGCTCATCGAGGGTAGCTCTGCCTTTGCCCTTTCTGTCGAGATATCCAGGTTGATCGACGAGTAATCGACCTAGAAGGCTTTGCCGTTGACTTAGCGATTGAGCTATCGAGTCAATCTCGGCAGGTCGAGGGATGGATCGAAAGGCGATAGGGACGTGCGAGGCAGAGACATCTTTCAGTTCGACTAGCTTCGGTGGGAGGTAGATGTGGAACGTTGACATGGGAGAATGAAAGAGAACGGGTCGGAATGCAAAAAGCAAGCGCGTCGAGCTGACCGGGCGGTCGTATCAACTCGACCGGACCATCTCTCTAGGATCTCTGTGATGATAGCAAGCGCCGATGGACAGTGGTATGCATGACTAGAGATTGGAGACGGCAGATATCCTTCGCCAAGCCATAGATTTGCACTTATCCTCTCTCATCTTCTTGCCGGATGAAAAGCCTGGCCCAACGATAATCCCAATCCTCCGGGACCCTCGACCCTCGACCCTCGACCCTCGACCCTCTGGACGAACTTACAGCTTGTAGGCGATCACGAAGCCACTTGACCATCAGCGATCTTCTCTCGAGGCATAGTTGCGCCCAACTCACTCCCAAAACTTCGCACCGACAGTCTGGATCCCACTCGCCATGACCGTCTTCCCCTTGTCCCTCTCCAACCAATCATACAACCTCCTCAGACCCTTCACATCGGGTCCACCATCATCCTTCTGATCTTCCACTATCCTGCCACCTCGTATAGCGTTGTCCACGATGATTACGCCTCCTTGCCTCGTCAATCGCAGGCTCTCCTCAAAATACTCCGGGATACGGTCTTTATCCGCATCGATAAAGACCAGGTCGTACCCTGCGTCAGGGAGCCCTTCCGCCGATCCAGGAGGAGATAGGAATTTCAGCGTGTCGAGAGCTGGGCCAGTGTAGATTTTGGGGAAAGGGTAGAGATCCGCATCGAGGAAGGTTTGGCTGGCGATTTGGGCGTGGGCCGGGCTGAGCTCGAGCGTGTCAATCTGGCCATGGGTGGGTAGTGCTCGAGTGAGAAAGGTGGTCGAGTAGCTATGGATTAGCTCCATACTTGGTTCAAGTTTGTGAAGATGATTGGGGGACGATGGCGTGGAATGAACTCACCCCCACAGAGTTCCAATCTCGAGAATCTTGCTAGCCTGCATGGATTTGGCGAATATAGTCAAGAATTGAGCTTGCATCGCAGATACCTCGATTGAAGGTATTCCAGCGTCGTCTGCTCGTTGTCGAGAACGGATAAGGGCTGGATCGTTCGCCCATTCTTTCCGGGGAGTCAGCTTGGACTGAAGGTAGGTGTCGACTTGGGCTGCAGTATATCCTATATAGTCAGCTTACGCAATGGAAGAAGGGGGGGGGGTCGTATAAACTCACGGTTGTCGGTCACAATATTAGGAGGAAGCAGAGGTCGACCTCTGTCGGTCGCAGGAGATTGGGCATCGTTATCCTGCCCAGTCGAATACCAAAGGAGAGGAATTGGGTTGACGGCGAGTTGGGATGATCTTAACCCACTCCTTCGTAGGCCATTTCGACAGATGTCATTGGTGCAGTTTCTACCGACACTGTACATGTCGGTGCTGGCGAGTGGTCCATGTAGAGTAGGAAGGTCAAATAGCCAGAAGGGAGCGGCTGACGAGTTGAAGAGGACGCTCGCAACGGTCATGCGGCCAAGCGGGGTGGAGGGTAGGGGGTGACGGGTGGAGGGTGATACCATGACCAAAATATCAACAAAGGATCCAACCTCGCAAGCTCGACTTTACAAAGGAACATGCACCTCTACGGGTACTCTAACTCTACATCGAGTCTATAGCCTCCGCCATGACCGTCTATGCTCACGCTGAGAATAGTCGAAAAGCTCGTTCTCGCCAGACATGGGCTCGCCGACAAGCTATCTCCCAACTTCGACGCGTAGGACTTCGACTCGACGTCACACCATCTTCACCGGCCTGATCATCCTCGCTCTACTCCTCATTGCGCTACCTCGCCTCCTGGGTAGCAGCTGGCTGAGCTTTCTCGTCCCCAGGCCTAGCGTCCTCGAACTGGGCAATGCGTCACCTAAGGGGAAACCGAGATTCGTGCTTCCCATCGAGGCTTATGCGAATACCGACCAGCCCGTGCCCGAACCTCCTTTTACCGCCTACGACTCTGTATCTCCAAAAGAGGAGGGAATGGTAGTGCCCAACATCGTGCACTACATCTGGCTGGACGGAACGGGTGACCTCAAATTGACATTCTCGCAATACCTCGCTATGCGATCTGTCCTCGTCCGGCAAAAGCCAGACAAGGTGTATATGTAAATCTCGCGTTTTCTGCCTGGTAGTCTTTGCTGATAGCTAGTCATTGCAATCTGGAACCTCACGGGGTTTGGTGGGACGCCATCAAGGAAAACTTTGTGATCAACCACCTGGCGATACCCGATACAGTCTACGGTCAACCTATCAAGGAATTCGCCCATCGTTCGGATATTCTTCGTATACTCATCCTGCAAGAGATGGGTGGTATCTACCTCGACAGTGACATGTTCATGTACGCTTCCCTCACTTTTGAACTTGGGTGTGGGGTCGAGCTGATAGTCAGTGTGCGACCGCTGGACGACCTGTTCTACGCGCCGTACACCATGGGACAAGCATACCCCGGTTGTTTCTGGAACAGCGTCATGATTGCCGCGCCCCACGCTCCTTTCCTCGACCGCTTCAAGAACCTGTATAGGAGCTTTAACGCGGACGATTGGTCAGAGACGAGCAGTAGGCGACCGGCGGAGCTGGCGAGTCTGTATCCGGAAGAGATACAGGTCGTAGCGACGGGAGGGTTCTTTGCGCCGGATTGGAACCATGAAGAGATATATCGGGAAGGAGGGGACTATGATTTCTTCGCTACAGGGCAATATACGTGAGTGAACCGTAACCACGGAGTGCGGGGGAGAGGGTTGACCAGCAGATACCATGGGTGGAATCATTATACCGGTTGGAAGGTACTGCAAGAAATCCAGCCTCGAGAGGTTTTGACCATCGACTCGGCGTTCAATCTCATGGTACGAGAGTGAGCAGCGTTCCCTTTCATGTGTGACACCTGGCTGACACTCGTGTAGGCTTGTCACCGATTCTGATATCAAGATATGGGAATCGCTATCCGCCAACGAGCTCTATCTCGACACGACGCATGGGTAGAACGTAGAATTGTGAGGCATCGAGATCTGTGTCAATTCCAGCAAGTATGCATGGTGATCACACTCGCCTATGACAGACCCAACACCTCGCGCCTGACCTCTGCCCATTTCTCTTGACATTCCTGTGTATCGTCAGCCCAAGCTGTAAAGACTCAAATGGAGGCAGCAGCACTCACCCAGAGCGTGTGTTTCTTCCCGTCTTTATCTGCCTTGTTGACAATATCCACCACCTTGGCCCATTGCTTGCCTTCCCCATCACGCAGCTATATCGTCAGCCAAGACCCAGAGCTCCCCACTCCACCAACTCGCCTGAGCTTTCCACAAGAAGACCTCCTGTCTTCTCGTCCATCCACCGTTCCCCTCGGATGACCTCGATATCGTACTCTCGCTGATAACCGTCGTATCATCGTCTTCTGTCAAGTCGATCACCTGAGTATGTCCTCTTCTTCTCAGTCTTTTGGGCTGAGGTGATTCGAGAGAGTCGTCGCAGTACGACTCCTCATCGATGGTGCCGGTCCGTAGCCAGGTCCGATTTGCTTGGGTCAGAGTAGGTTGGTGTTGAAAGACAAAAGGCGAAGAGCAAGGTCGACCGACAAAGTAACGAGAGGGAGAGGTGGTGTCGGTAGGTCGATCTGGCAGCTTTTGCTTCTTGCCGTTGGAGGCGGGTAGACGACGAGGTGTTGGGGCAGGAGTGGGTAGGCCGGTCGCATTGAGGCCGTTGGCTGTCTGCACCTTTGGGGTATTGGGCAAAGACATGCCTGCAGTGTGAGCTCTCCGGGGCATGAAAGAGAAGATAGAGCAGAAGAATGTGGTGCATAGTTAGGTGAAGGGCTACCTCGGGCGCAAGATGATGGCGATCAGGCACGGGCAGGTCGTGCATCGTATGCATGGGTGGCAGAACGTCAAGTCGTCATTGTATATCGTTTTGAACCTCTATGCAACAGCTACTCCATCCTCTTTCGCAAGTTGTCATACTCTACGCTATCAGCTACGCTCCTTGGCTCCGATGTTCAGTGACGATCGGATATGGGAGGACTTACTGCTTCCCGGATAATCCAGCTCATTCTCCCTCCACTCCAGCTGCGGCCAGCCTGATCTGACCGTCTCTATCAGACTACCCTGTCCTCTTGGCTTGTCGGCGTCCAGCTCCCACCACATTGCGCCTCCTAATTGATGCTGCTCGATGTATTGAGCCTTTTGCATCGCAATGGCGGGTGTGTCGTAGGTGATCAACAGGCCTTTGCTCCTGCACGTGAGCGTAGTCACTGGACAGATGTGGGAATATGGGGTTGACTGACGAGTCGTAGCTGAAAGAAGCGCCGAGTTGATGGTCATTGTACTCTTGTGCGCCGGGTTGGGGTAAGGCTTTGTAATCCCACATTCCGTTCTCCCACGATCCCTCGCCCACCCCTGAAGATTAGCATATGATTATGTACAAGTGGGGTTATCGCACTGACCGTTGTAGGGATGGCCTATTCCCTTGGTCTGGGCAAACGCTCGACCGTATATTGGCATTCCTATCTCGTCAGCATGAAGAGAAATCGTGGTGGGTGGAGCGAGACTGACCGATGACAATGTGGTTCGGATGAACGCCTGCTTGGGTATAGTATCTCACAGCATTGTCGACGCTCACTCCGCCCGGTTGAGCAGAATACAGGTTGGCCTGATGTCCCGCTACACTGTCCCAAGAGCCGGCAAACTGACCTGTAAGCTGTTGAGGCGGGAAAAGGGCCAGCTGGTGAGCTCACGTCATATGCCTTGAAAGTCAGCTCGGTCATCTTCAAGTACAAGAGAGCTCACCATCAAGTTCCAGAAATCGAGATACTGCAACAATTCAGCGGCTACGCCAGAAGGGCAGGTTTGGCCTACTCACCTGGTTCATCTCGGCTATCTTTAGGATGGCCATGTTGTCCGGTCCACAAGGTGCAGCGACGGTCAGCTGATATTGTCCCTGATGCTTGTGCTTCGACATGGCGAGGTGGTCAAGGCCTTGTCGGAGTTCTCGTAGGAGGTCGACGTAACCTTGGGCGTCGGAAGGGGTTTTAGGGTATTCATAGTCGATCTTCGTGTCAGCTCAATGCGCTGGCGCCACTGTGAGCTCACATCCAGACTGGCCATCAGCATGTATATACCAAGGGGAAGAAGTTTAGGCTCACCCATCGAGACCGACATCTTCCACCATCTTCACAGCAGACTGCGCGAACCGAGCTCTCCATCCCGGTTGAGCGATATTGGCAAAGTTGGGCGAGTAGGTCCATCCTCCGATCGACATGAGCACCTTAAGATTTCTGCCATCATCAATGATAATTCCTCAACCAATGTTGTGCGACATACCGGTTGTGTTTCTTCATCAGGTAGATCGCCTTGAGACAGCCGTAGAGATTGGTTCCGGGCTCGTTCCAGCTATCTCCCTCGTAGTGGATCTACCGATTCAGCTCAGGACAGATCCAAAACTTGGGCAGCTAGCCCACCTCTACATCTGCCCAGCTATCGCTGAGGACCACCTCGCCAGTCTCCTTGTTGACATTGGCGAAAGCATAGTTGATGTGAGTGAGCAGGTCGGCAGGGATGCTTTGTGGGGGGAATTTTCGGCCATATATGCCCCAATTGACCTGGACGTCAGTGATTAATCCTGCACAAGATCTTCATCTTGGCTGCTCACAAAGTACCCCACGTTCCTTCTCGCTGTGGGGTTGATAGACATGATCAATTCTGTCGAGCGGAGCGATCTTCGAAGCAACCCACCTAACTTAATACAATTGTTGCGTCTTGCATCATCGCACTGGAACAGGGGCCGGGTCATATTGATTTACGTAACGTTTCTTCGCGTGGTGTCAGGGATACGAGTACTCTTCGTTTTGGGTGACGGCATACTGTTGCTTTGGCTAGAGTATCTGGTCGGTTTGGGCTGGGGAGCTGAACGTACTTCCCCCGACAACACCAACACCAACTTGGCTATACTCATACATCTCTTTTCAAGCGTCTCGATATCTGGCTCCCGATCACCAGTCCCTCCAGGCGGGTGACACGACAAACCTCATCTAATCTCTGAGCGGTCTCGACAAAATCCGCCGGATCAGCAGCGCGCGCGAAACGGTCGAGATTCAGACAATGTCATGACCCCTCCATCCCCCCTCACCCTCAAACGCGATCGGCATAGCTTAAGCCTAACCACTGCGATTACGAAAAAGCGACGAGAAGACCCGACGGAGAAGAATTTTGCGGAAAGTAGCGGTACTGGGGGAGGAGGAGGAGGAGGAGGATTAGCGCCGGGCACGATGGAGACGGGGCCGTTGAGCCCTTCGGAATTATTGGATCCATTTGGCAAGCTGGAAATGGTAGACTCCATCAGGGTGGACACGTCTTGTTTACCCAAACCATACCTCGAGGTGAGTTGTCTCGACTGGATTGGGCTGCTTGAGACTGTTGTGGAGTTTTCACTATGAGAGAGTTTGCGAGCTGATGATCAGTCCTACCCTTACCCGGCATTTGTGCTCATTGCCCCTATCCCGCCACAACAAGACCTTGCCGACGAAGACGATCTGCCCATTCCACCAGAAAGCGACCATCCACCATTCACTCGTTTGACCCACTCCAGCCTACAACCATTCAACGTGTTCTGGTCCAACGCCAAATGGACAGCCCTCACCCGCAATCGACCGCTCCTCGAATGCGTCTCGATAGCCGAAGCTCGTAGATTAGGGGACTGGATCAGCGGAGCACGAGGGATCCGCAAAGAGCAGGAACAACCTATCACTACCACTACCACCGCTACCACCTCGACGCCATTCAAGCGACCTGGTCCTCGGGAAGGGGATCTCGATCTAGCCCTATCACCTAGATCGACCCAGGACCCGCCTGCGACTTTCCCACACGCGCCAGAGGGGTTCTGGGAGCCGGAGAATCCGCCTTATGAGGAAAAATCTTCCAGGTCGGACGGATCGACAGATGGGGAAACGATGGGGACGGGAATTGAGCCGATGAGCGGAGACCACCCTGGACCGGCGATTATTACGATCCAACTTCGACAACCTGGAAAGGTCACGCTGGAGATGACCAAGACTTCGATGCCCATCAGTCAGATCTGCGGTACGAGAAAGACCCGGATGGAAACCCATACCTTCATCATCGTGACGACTGTCCCTCGGAGCGGTTTCATACCGAATGTCGACACCGACGTTGAAGCCAGTACCGATGTCTCGCCAACTTCGGCTGAAGGCAGTGTCCAGCTCCACTCGCCAAGTGCCGAAGAGGAGAGCAAGGGTCATTTGCTCGTCCCTCCCTTTCCCTCCCGACCTCGAGCAATCATCCTCGCTGCATCTCACTCTCCTTTGCGACACCTCACTTCCCTCCCCCAAGGCGGCACAAGCGATACTACACCCTCGACCGCTGACCTCACGCCGACCGAGGAGATCGCATCGCTCGATATGCCTTCTTCGGCTGGACTGGGCGCAATTCGTACCGACGCCAACCGACCGATCTACTTTAGCAGAGATGGGACAGTGAGTGGAAAGTCGCAAAACCGGCCTGGAAAGGACTCCAAGGGGATGTCGATGGATGTGCATGAGCTGCTGCGGACTACGGATTGGAGTGCGACGGCTTTGGGGCCGATGGATAGCTGGCCTCAGAGCCTAAAGACGACCGGTGAGTCCTGCCTGGCCTTGCTAGGCGGATCGAGCTCATGGGATAGTGCATCTGGTCATGCTCTACCCACAGCAATGTGAGTCTCTCGAGAGCGAGATGGAAAGATACTGACGGCGTAGGCTGCTTGTGGTGGGGAAAAGATCTGACGCTGATCTACAACGCGCAGTATGGCGAGACCATTCACAAGCATCCATATCTCTTTGGTCAATCTGGACCTGTTGCATGGGCAGGCGAGTCTTCCCGCTCCGTGAGGAGACGTTGAGCTGACCGTGCAGAGTTATGGTCTTCTCTGGGTCCGCTGTCGGAGCTTGTAATGAGCGGTACTCCCGTATCGAAGGAAGACGGTGAGCATCTCGTCTGAGGCGTCGACATCTCGCTGACCCCTTAGACTTTCTGCTTTTCAAGCAACTCCCGCACCAAGGCAACGGCACATTTGAAGCCTACCACAGCTGGATGTGGGTGCCGGTCTTGCAGGAAGATGGCGCTTTCGGCGGATTGTGGAACGCTACTGTCGATACGACCAAGAAAGTGTTGGCAGAACGACGTCTCGCCACAGTCAGGGAGATGGGAGAACGGACGTCGATCGCTCGAACCATGACAGAATTCAACTCGGCCGTCATTGAAATTCTCGCGTCCAACCCTCGAGACGCCCCCTTTGCCTTGTTATACCGAGTCGACGCCGAAGCCGAAGCAGAGAAAAGGGACAACAGTCGTACCGCCTCATCGGCACCTGGAGAGGGGCAGAAAAAGGTCAAATTGACCTTGACTGGATCTGTCGGCGTGCCGGATGGTCATACCTCGGCTCCGCCGAAGCTCAACTTCAAACTCGGCAACAAGTCCCGAGAAGGCAGAATGTCAACCGCTGGGCCATTCTCCCAAGCTGTAATGGGGTCACCGACCATGTCCTTCGTCTCTTCCATCTCGAACACTCATTCCGCGAGATCAGATCCGCTGGTCGTGCGAGCTGGAACGCCTGATGTCAATTCGGACGAGGGGATGCCTACAATATCGGATCAATGGCCCATTCGAGAAGCTCTGCAATCGAGGAGGCTTATTCTGGTGGAGGATTGTGCTAGCCTCATCGAGGGGTACCCAATTAGGATATGGGACGAGATGCCCAACGCTGCAATCGTCGTTCCTATCGCCAACGACTCGGACGAGGGTATACCCTCTGCTGTCATGGTCATTGGGCTTAGTATACGGCGACCTTTCGACGAGGACTACGAATCGTTCATCCATGTGTAGGTTCTTCCTTGATGTGCCTTTGCTAACTATAGTCTCCGTCTTCAGCTCATATCCGGTATCACCGCTGTCAAGTCATACGAGGCGGAACGACAACGTATCGAGGAACTCGCTGCGTTGGACCGGGCAAAATCGCTCCTCTTTTCCAACGTCTCGCACGAGCTACGAACACCACTCACGCTTCTGTCTGGACCGTTAGACGATCTCCTCGCCGAAGCTCCCGAAGGACAGAAGAAGGAGATGCTTCTCATGGCTCGTCGAAACGTGCGCCGTCTCACTCGACTCGTGTCGACCTTGATGGATGTGTCTCGACTGGAAGCTGGTCGACTCAAGGGGTCTTTCCGGTCCGTCAATCTCGGTTTGATCACTCGAGATCTCGCTTCATTGTTCCGAGGTGCGATCGAGCGAGCCAAGCTTGATTACGCGGTGAGCTGCGATCTGAGCCCGAGAAACGTTTATGTCGATCCGGAGCACTGGGAAAAGATCATGTTCAACCTGATTGGTAATGCGCTTAAATACACCTGGAAGGGCTTTGTCAAGGTCTCCCTTTCGTATACCCGAAACGAAGCGATATTGGCGGTATCCGATAGTGGTGTCGGTATTCCGACCTCTGACATCAACCTCGTCGGGGAGCGATTCCATCGAGTCGAATCGGTGAGTCGGTCGCACGAAGGGACGGGGATCGGATTATCGCTCGTCAAGGAGCTCATCAAGCTCCATGGAGGAACGCTGGAGATTGAAAGCAAATCGGCAGAGGAGACTATTGATCAATCGCACGGCTCCACGTTCAAGGTGACCATACCTCTTGGATCCGACCATCTGCCTAGAGATGCGATCGACGACTCGGTCGCCCAAAAATCGCAAAACACGTATGGGCGAGGGATAGTGGATGAGGCAATGCAATGGGATAGGAATAGAGAGGGGTCTTCGGCGGAAGAGTCGATCTCGAGTGACTCGAATGGCGACTCGTCTTCTGCCAGCTCGAGAGGTATCGACCCGACCACGCTATACTTCAAGAAGACGGATGTCATCATGCTGGTGGACGACTCGTTTGATACGAGACGGTACATGCGTTCGATCTTTGCGCCGTTTTGCAGGCTGGTGGAGGCGAGAAACGGACAGGAGGCGCTGGACCTGTGCGAGAAGGATATGCCGGACCTGATCATCTCGGATGTCATGATGCCTATCGTGGGTTGTGATCTTGGATATGGCGCTGATGATAGCTCGATGGGTATGGACTGCTCAACGCATTACGGGAATCCCCGAAATTTGCGATCATTCCTATCATCATGCTCACTGCGAGAGGAGGAGACGAAGCCAAGGTGGAAGGCCTACTCGCTGGGGCCGACGATTATGTCGCCAAACCGTTCAACTCGAAAGAGTTGATAGCTCGAGCGCATATGCAGCTGCAGCTTGGCAAGCGACGTCGCTTCTTGGAGAGCGCTTTCGAGGAGAGGACGGTCGAGATGCGTACTTTGGCCGAATATTCACCTGGTGGAATTTTCAGGTCGGACGAGACGGGCAGTATTACCTACACCAACACGGCATGGCACGAGATTTCGGGGTATCCCACCGGCGCACAGGTCACCAATTGGGGCGATTACATCCACCCCATGCACCGGCGGGTGGTCAGTCAATATTGGGAGGACGTTTGCGCAAAATCCGAGACGGCATCGACTGCGGAATGGCAGTTTGCCAACGGGCGTTGGGTGACGGTGACGCTCATCCGACTGGACCTTGCTGCTCCTGGTCGACTACGAGGGATACTGGGCTGCGTGACGGATATTACTGACCGCAAGCTGCACGAGGACGAGCAAAGGAATAGGATGATCGAGGCGGAAGAGAGGAGGAACGAGGCAGAAGAAGCCAAAAGGCAGCAAGAGCTTTTGATCGACATTACCTCGCACGAAATTAGGAACCCCATCTCGTCGTTGATGCAGATAAGTTTTTCACTTTCTTTGCGAGACACGAGGTGCTGACGATTTACTGCTCTTCGCTCGTCAAGACGAATCTGCTGGTCCTGCAGGAGCAGATGGAGATTGCCATGCAGAAGAAGGAGGACTTCAAGCCGACGCAGCAGCTGTTGACGACGATGAATGAGGACCTGGAGGCGCTGGAAAGCATCTATCAGTGCGGATTGACGCAAGAGAGAATAAGCAACGATGTCTTGTCTCTGGGGAGAATACAACTCGGTGAGTTAGCTTCCCAGCTTCCGAGATGGAATTATGCTGATGCCTAGACATGCTACGTGAGTCATTTCGTGTATAACAGCCTGAGGCTGGAGCTGATATGTCTAGAAATCTACAATGTCGATACCGATGTTATGGCCGAGGCGCAAAAGGTCTTGACGATATTCCAAAACGAGGCGAGAATGAAGAGGATCGCTCTCTCGCTTAACATTGGTGAATCGATCAGTCGACTTGGAGTGCACCATATCAAGACGGATCCGGTACGACTCGGACAAGTCATGACCAACCTGCTCTCCAACGGCATACGTTTCACCTCGACCAGCTGTAAGATTGATTGATTCGTCGTTTTCGGGGGGTATGGGACTGACCTATCAGCCATACGTCGTATTGAGCTCAAGTTTGATCTCAGCTTGGAACCGCCGGCGGATGGGTCTTGTTTGATGACGAGGCTACCAGAGCGACCTGCCATTCTACAAGACGATATGCCGGTGTATCTATATGTTGCAGGTAAGCAGGAAGAGGGCGTATGTGTAGAGGGACGCTGACGGTGTAGTCACGGATACTGGTCCAGGCTTGACGCCAAAGGAGCTAGAGATGCTATTCCAGCGTTTCTCGCAAGTTTCGCGTACGTCTAGGTTTTCTTCTTCGTGGTCAGCCTATTGACGGGCAGCCAAGACACATACCGTATTTGGAGGTTCTGGACTGGGTCTTTTCGTCTGCAGGAGTGGGTGTCGTTGTGGCGAAGAAGGGTCGCGCTGACGTACAGAAATCGCCGAGCTCATGGGCGGTCGTATCGAAGTCGCCAGCTCACACGGTCACGGCTCGACGTTCCGGTTCTTCATCGAATCCCGTACCGCCAAGACGCACTTGCCCTTACCAGAGTCCTTGGCCCCGTCGACCCAACAAGCTCCACGATCTGCCCCGAAGCGCAAGGGAACGTCGACCAAGCTCAACCTTGTCGGACCGAAACCTCACGTCTTGATTGTGGAGGACAATCTGATCAACCAGACGGTATTGATGAGGCAGCTCCGCCATGTCGGTTTTACGTGTGACGGTGGGTCGACAGGATGGACACAAGGATCTGGGCTGACGGAACAGTGACCAACAACGGTCTGGAAGCGCTGGAAAAGGTCAGACGAGTCGCCAGGACAGATGGAGGAAGGGAAGGTCAAATGTTCGACTGCGTCTTGATGGACCTCGAGATGCCAGTCATGGATGGTCTTACGTCTCTTCGACATATCAGGGAAGAAGAGGCATCGGGTGCGCTCGCCCATAATCTCGTCATCGCCTTGAGTGAGTCGGCCGACTTTTTGGATTCAAAAGGACGTTTGGCTGATATTGTCAGCTGGCAATGCCCGACAAGGACAGATTGACGAGGCGAAAGCTGCAGGAATGGACGAGGTGATCATCAAGCCGTATCGCCTAGACGACCTGCTGCACAAGATTGAGGATATGATGAAGATCCGAGCGACGACAGGCGGTATGGCTATGGACGTGGAGAAGTCGTAGAGACGGGACGATGGGCGTTTGGCGTTTGGCGACGAGCGACGGGCGATCTGGCATGATCAAAGGGGATGGTTGCATCTTTTGTATCTCGGGCTCGTGGTGTGTTTGCACTATAATTGTTTTGGGTTGGTCCATTTTTTATCGCATGTATCACACTAGAAGTTGGCCTCGTCCAGGCGGTGATGGATGCAGAAGAAGGTGTGGAGGAGATGCATGTGCTATGAGGAGGGCTTATAATATTTCTGCCCATCCTAAGTTGACCCATCGTTCCACCAGAGAATACTTGACAAGATGTGTAGACCCTTTCCCCAAATCTGCTCGTTCTCCACTGTACGATTAGCACGCACGCACGGGAAGAAAGAAAACGATTGGCTCACCTGTCCAGAGTGATCTCTCCGCAGTCTCTTCGACAATGTATCAACACTGGTACATTTTTGTTTGGCTTGGAGACTATCCCGTCAGCCACACAGCCCTAATCTTAAGATATGGACTTTGGTAGACTTACCCATTGATAAGCCATCGCCGTACGAGTCGTCTAGCTTCTGTAGCCAGTCGGGGAGAGAGTCGAGCACAGAGTGTTGGTAGTGAGTATGCAAGAGCTCAGTGTACCTGTCTCCGTCAGCACCACTAATCAGAACAGAGAGCGCAAGGGACGCCGCTGAAGGAAAAGAGATAGAGACTCACCGTTGAGCATGGGATAGCTCTGCGCCAGATAAAAGGTGGTGGATGTGAGGGTTGAGCACAATGTGATGCGAGTACCTCTCGATCTACTCCGTCAGCTACATTACAGGAAGATGAAGAAGGGATAGACTCGCCTTGTGTAGCCTCGTGCGGACATATGATCGGACTACGAATTTGACCCTCTCCATTTCCGTCTGCACCAGGATCAACTTGAAGTGTTCCTCTTCACTCGTCTTTGCGTCGGCTCGGAGAGTATCCACCATTTTTTGCTGGAATATCATCAGCACCCAGGCTCGGAATTGCCCTCATAGCGAGAGGGAATGAGCTACGTACCTGTTGTTCCAGCTTGTCAAAGAGCGTGTCGATCAAATCACCTTCCCAGCCCATAATCTCCACCGTCCCCCTCTCCCTCACCCATATCCTCGATAATCTCCTCACATCGTCCAGCTCTGCATCTTCTTTGCCATCCATAGCAATCCCCATCCCGGCAAAAGGTCCCTCTTCTTCGGTCCGCCCATTCGTCGCTCGTCCCTCGAGATCCAAGTCCAGGTCGATTTCGCTCGTACGGTCCAGATCCGGTAAGTCGGATGAAGAATAATGGTCGGTCGCTTCGGGAGTCTGGGTAGATTGGAGACGAGAGAGGAAAGAGCGAGAGTCGGTAAGAGTATTGGCATGTGAGGAAGAGGATATTATCGATTCGCCTCGTTGGCGATTGGCCGGCAGTTTGGCTCTGGAGCGAGATGGGCCTGCGATGGGTTGTCGACGAGGCGGAGAGTCTTCGTCGTCATTGTCGAAGAAGGACGACATGGTGATTCAAGTGAAAGCTTGGGCAGAAGTATTGTACTACTCTAACTACGAGCAGAGAAGACGCCGAGGCGGAGATGAAGTTGGTCGAAATCCAAAAGACGCGACGCGAGGAGAGGAAGCGGCATTACAAACGATTTTATAATCGCCGATTACAAAATCGTTTGTAATGGATGGTACCGGCTGTCACGATAAGCGCGTCTGAAAAGAACCATATGCCCCAACCCTCAACGACCCATCCTTCATCTCACTCATCCTTGCCATATCACAACAGCTCATCATGCCGCACCACCTGCTCAACACGCCTCGTTTCGACAGGCAGGTCCTGCTCAACCGCTTGGTCAAGATGACCTCGAAGACGTCCGGCCTCAGCGCAATCTTTATGCTCGCGCAATACTCTTCCCCTCTTATCGTCTCGCTCCTCCTTCGTCTTGCGGCTATACGCTCTCGACGTTCTGCTGCCAGTGAGAAAGGGCTGGTCAGGATGGCCGAAGGATGGACAAAGGTGACGACGGGAGCAGCGGAAGCTCGGATCGTCATGCGGTCGTTTGGTGAGTCGTCACATATGGAAGACGGGCTCATGCCTAGGCCTGTTACCGATTATTCAGTGGCTCTCCGCGCTCCACCCTCGACCGGTGGAGGAGTTGAAAGCTGTCATCAAAGGTGGTCCGGGGGGATTGATCAGCAGCTCCAAGTGGATCCCTACGATCCAAGCGTTGAGTCTGGGCGTTTACTACCCCGCCGAACACATATGGTATCTCGCCTCGAAGGGATTCCTCGATCTCAGTCCTCAGGCGGTACAACGAGCGGGTGCTTGGCTCATGCAGGGCTGGGCGTAAGTTCATCTCGGTGATATTGAGCAACGAGCTGATATGCAGGTTGTACGTCGCGGTCGAGGTGTACAAGATTGCCAAGCAGTATCTTGTCCTGCAGCACAGAACAGTCCGGCTCAAGCAGACCAAGCGGAGCGTCGCAGTGGAAGAAGCAGAGGGCTACGAGCTGCAAGAGGGCAAGGAGCAAGCCTCGGCCTCGCCCTCGGCTGGTGCAAGCGAGGTGGAAGACAAGGCTGTCTCTCAGCTCAAGAACGACTGGGAAGACTGGGCTCTGAACGCAGCCGTCTATGCGTGAGTTCATCATCGAGTTGCAAGACGGTCGTTCTTTTGCTGATGAGGGGTAGTGGATATGCGCCTTTGACGGCTCATTGGTGTACCCCAGGTGGACTGGGACCGATGAAGAAACCCCACGTCGCTGCTGCGTTGGGTACCTTGACCGCAGTCGCTTCTGTCTTGTCGCAGTGGAAGGCAGCGGCGTAGCTGGAATGACTGTTTTGTTTGCTATGCATCTTGGATCGTCGTTGCATTGGGTTGTCTTTCTCTGTCGGTGACCACATTCTTACGCTCGGCTGTCAATGCGAGCACGCAAATTAGGCTAAATCGAAAGTTCAAGATCCCATGTTCTGGTCTACATTTCGATCCCCGACTTTGTCAACATTATTCGCATGTACCTCATCTCACCTCTATGCCTTTCCTGCAAACGATACCGGCCTGTAGGGTACCCTACGAACGCGGCTGTTGGGTATGTGCCAGAATGGGGCGATGAAGTGGATCGCGGATTGTGGGTTGTGGTGAAACGTGATGGGCAGTGAGCGGGACCCATGTACGAGTAGCATATCCTTTCCTTCCCACATTATGCTCGAGAGCTGGAGCTCATTCATCGACGAGATAGATATTTTATCTACTCGCACATGTCGCTTTGCTTCAGCTGGACACTTTGAAATTGAAGGAAGCGGACGATAATGGTCTGATCTGATGGGGATGATCCTCGCATGAGAACGGAGCAGACCCATCTTGTCCCTCAAGCGGGGTGAGTAAAGAGTATTCGTCCTTCCCTCTTCGTGTCGGAGATCCCTTCCCGAATGTATCGAGACGCAGAGCTCATTAGCAGGCTCCATCTCGTTCTCCCACCTGTGTTCCCGCTCCTCGACTCTACGCCCACACACAAGCTGTCCGCATAGTCGATTGCAGCATGGCCAGCTGACGAGCCCTTGACACGACACGACTATCACCCATCCTGAGACAATAAGACGACGACGACTGTGCTACGAACTTCTACAATATCCATGTTCTCGACTTAGTCTATCGATTCCCCTTTCGACGCATACACGACCTTATTCGCCTTGATCACCCGACCACGCTCCTACCTCGCCTTTGCCTCATGGCAACGCTCGGCTTGGGGACTCATATACCGGTTCCTCCCCGACCAGCGCTTCCCCTTCCCACCCTTCATCCGACTT
>JALPCD010000264.1:0-16917 GCA_026538415.1 Cryptococcus sp. GC_Crypt_1
CCGAGCCTGGGCGGTGGAACATTGAAGCTGATAAGTAGCTTGCCGGGTAACAGGCTGCCGGTGGAGCATAGTAGCGCGGAAATTGTTGTTCAGGAGGGCAAGAAGGATCCGTTCTTGTATAACCCGAGGCTGAAAGCGGCTGAAGCTGGCAAGGTGAGTCTACCACGGCGAACACGGCAATGAGGAGGCTGATGTCAGACGGTCATTGTCGTCAACGAGCAGACGGATGTCTTTGTGACCCTCCAAAACCCATTCGCGTTTGACCTCGAGCTGCAAGATGTATCCCTCATGTGGGTAATAATGAGATGAGGCAAAAGGGTCGAGGCTGATGACAGTACGTTCGGTGTGGAATTTTCGACAAACCCACTATCAATCAACCTACCTGCCAATTCTGTCCAAGCGGTCCGAGTATCTGGAATGGCGACTACACCTGGATCGCTGCAGATACGCGGTGTCAACCTGCGTCTCCCCGATGGATCGTCCGAACAATTCCTCCTTCCCTTGTTGAGCGATATGGACCGACAAAAGCAGGACAAGAGGAAATCGAGGTTGACAGCCGACCTCGGCAAAGCGAAGAAGCAGGGGATGGAAGCTCGGTGGTCCGTTCTGAGCTTGTCGCACGGGGAGGAGGAGAAGGTGGAGAAATGGCTGGAATGCAAGGTGGTCGAGGAGCAGCCTTTGGTCTGGATCAAGAAGACTTCTCTGACCCATGGAACGGTCATGCTCTATAATGGAGAATCGTGAGTCGACAGTTGACAACATTTGAGGCGAGTCTGGCGCTGATTGCAGCTCTACGATTCGGATCACGCTGGAAAATTCGTCGTCCGTCCCGGTCGACTTTGTCAAGCTGTCTTTTGACCACTCGGCGTCGAGGATGGCTTTGGCAATGTTGGCAGAAGGGGAGATGTCGAGGGAAGCGGCGTATGAGCTAGAGTGGGATATGGTCATGCGGCCTGTATTTGTTTGGGAGCCAGAGGGGCAGGTAGGGATCCCGCCTGGGGGAAGGACGACGATTGCTGTGACGTGTCTTGGCAAGGTTGGCTGGTGAGTCTACAAACCTACCTAGCTCGCATGATCGAGATCCGTATAGCTGACGAGCAGCACCGACGGCACGATAAGGATAGACTATGGCTACCTCAAACGAGATTCGACCAATGATCTACCTACGACATTCCAAACTCGCCAAATCACCTTTCCCGTGTTGTTTACAGTGTATCACACGCTCGAGCCGCACTCTCTCGACCTGGTCCGCCTTTCTCCTCGACTTCATGACACAAAGGCTCAACCTAAACCGAACGGCTATCTGGCCGCGCCGTCTGCATCATCGAGGAAAAACTCGAGCGGGATGACTCCTCGAACGCCGAGCTTTCAGACTCAGACGATTGGAGAGGCATATCTGGCAGAGACATTGAGAGAGGAAATGGACGACAAGCATTGTCTGCTTGGTTTGAGCGTGAGGAACGTGTATGGTCAACCGTTTGAGATTATCCTCAGGCGCAAGGGGGCAAAGGGGCCGGGGAAGGAGAGGGACGGGAAGGGAGTGGAGGCAGAGGACGAGGGAGAGGTGGTGGCTAGTCGATTGGTACCTCCAGGTGCGACTGAGCGGTGAGTGCTGACCTCGATATAACGAGGAGTGGGTCACTGATGTGTAGGCTGGTTTTGCCTATTCCAAGGATATCGCTCGACAGGGAGATGCTGTCTAAGCCTATTCCAACGCTTTCAGGTCGGCAATACGTGGTAGACAAAGCGAAGAAGACGCAGCGCCAGGTGGATGCCGAACGAGAGCTGTTCTGGGCGAGGGAGCGACTGCTCGACTCGCTCGAGGCGACCTGGGTCGAGGTGAGCGAGCGGTCACGGAGATGGAATATGCGGTAGGCTAATGTATAGCCCGGATCGAGGAGGTCTGGAGCGGTTTCGCTCAGAGGACAGGTCTTGTCGACTACGCATCTGGACGTATTACGGCTGGACGGGGTGGATATCGCGCTCAAGGTGGATTCCAGGGAAGGGGTGGCAGTCCGGCCGACCGAATTTGCAGATCTCGTCTTGACCCTTGTCAACAACCTCGGTGAGTTTTCCCCCACTATTCATCTGATTACCAGCTGACGTGCAGATCGACCGATCAGATCGTTTGTCCGTATAGAGCCACTTCCCTCTTCTGCATCCGATACATCCTGGACATCTAGCGCGTCAGGGCATAGAAGGCATTCGACCGTGCCCGTATCCATCCGCAATGTCGTTTTCGACGGCTCGTTAGCGACGCTCTTGGATACGGTAGAACCGGGGGAAAAGAGGATGTATACCGTGGGAGCGGTGTTTCTGGCCAAGGGGGAGTATGGGTTTCGGGCGGTGGTCGAGGAGGTCAAGGAAGGGACAGACGAGTTGGACGCAGTCGGAAGGGAGGGCAGAGTGAGGTTTTCCCCGGTGTGTCGGGTGAATGTAGAGTAGGAGGGGGGCAGTGAGGGTGGTAGAAGACATCTTGCATTAGACCAGAGGCGATCAGATGGCTACACCATGCATCGACCATCTTGTTCCGACAAGCTGAAGATGGACGACGAGGGAGTGCAAGGCAAGAGTGCTCGGATTGATAATGCCTCGAATTTGTTGACATCTCGCATCTCGCATCTCGTCTCATATTTCTACATCTTCACCTTCAACGACACCTCGACCACCTCGATCATGGCGTCTAGCTCGAGAGCGCCTGCACTGGACATACCTCTGCATGTCAAGTACATCCAAAACTTGGACCAGGTCCGTACAACCTTGCATGCCTCATTGGCTCGCGAACCATCCCACCATTGCCAACCATATAATCCCCTCGGATTCCTTGGTCAGGGCTCTGCTAACAGGATGCAGAAGAAAGACCTGGCGTATCACCTCACCGAACATCTGCGCCTGAATGGGGTCTACTGGGGCTATACAGCACTGTGCATCATGGGACAGCCTGACGCGTTGCCGAGGGATGAGATGGTGCAGTACGTGTTGAGCTGTTGGGACGATGAGCTCGGTACGTCCTGACCTACCTCCTGTCAACCCTCCACTGCGTCTAACTGCTTCCACCCTCCCGATCTGAGATCGCCTGCCTTATCATCTTGCGATCGGAGGGGGCTCCTAGTTGCGAAGTTCTCGGAGCTCGATCAGCTGGACGAGGCATGGTCGAAGGGCAAAAGACGAGGGAGATGGATTTGGATGAACGAGAATGCTGTATTTGAGGGATCGATGGCTGACCAGCAGGAACATTTGGAGCACATCCGGGCCATGATGGACACCTTTTGGGAACATTGTCCGCGATACAAATACTGGTCATGCAAGATGCGCTCGACCAAGCCGACATCGAACGCACGACAGACTGTACGTCCCGTCATATCTCCCGTCCCATCCTCCTTTCTCTGATCTTGTTTTATTGGCTTTCCTCTCAACTCTCATCCTCCTTTACACCTCCTGCTCTATCTTCGTTCCCTCCGCACTGGCTAAACTTGCAGTCCTCCTCTCCCTAGTCCAGCCAGATGGCCAAGTCGCAGGCGACCCCTTTGGCGAAGCAGATTCTCGATTCTCTTACATTCTCCTCAATGCGCTTTCCCTCCTCGGCCGCCTGGATCGCTTGGATGAGCTGTACGATGGAGAGGGGAGGCAGTTGGTCCTGGATAATGTGTTGGGTTGTATGAATTTCGATGGGGCTTTTGGGACGGAGCCAGGGGCAGAGAGTCATGGTGGTCAAGGTGGGTGCAAGGGATGAAGCTTTGACAATATGCCGGGTAGAAGCAGAATAGTGCACTGACGATAGTTTGGGTCTGCACGGCTGCGCTAGCTATACTAGGCGAGCTGGACAAGGTGGACCGCGATACTCTCGGCTCTTGGCTGTCTGAACGACAACTCCCCAATGGCGGTCTAAACGGCCGACCAGAAAAGCTGGAAGATGTGCGTCACACCGATCCTTATCGGGTATAGCTCCTGTAACGGCTTGGGCTGATATGATTAGGTCTGCTATTCGTGGTGGGATCTCGCTTCGTTATCCATAATAGAAAGGCTGCACTGGATCAACAGGGACAAGCTTGTCGATTTCATTCTATCTGCGCAGGATTTGGAGGGAGGGGGTATTGCGGATCGGAAGGATGATTGGGTAGATGTGTTTCATACGATCTTTGGCGTCGCTGGTGAGTTCGCGACCTACCTAGGACGAGAGAGGTATCTAACGGCAGGCCTGTCATTGCTGGGATATCCAGGATTGGAGGATATCGACCCGTTGTATTGCATGCCCAAGAAGACGATAGAGAAGCTAGGCTTGACGAAACCTTTCATGGCCTTGCCCAGGATGGAGACTTACCCATAGATGCTAGCGACGCGTAACGATCTCATGATATGCATGACTTCATCTCTGTATCTCATCCACCCATTCATCCAAGCTCATGCCCGACTCTACCACTACCCTTTAGCTCTACTGCACACCGCTCTCTCGACCCATATCTTGGGCATCGCCCGCCGCTCCACTGCCACCAGCTGCACCCGCTCCGGCTCCCGGCGTCGCCGTCCCACTGCCTAGACCCATCGCCATCGAGCTCTGTCCAGCTGAACTCTGCGCGATCCTTTGCCTCTTCTTCTCCGCCTCGGCCTCTTTCTCACTTTCAATCTCAGCGACAATCTTCTCAATCTCTCCCAGTTCGAGGTGCTAAATTCGTCAGCTCATTCGTGCAAAGGTGTATCAGTTGAACTGACAGTGATGACGCCGTATGACTCCATCACGCTGATCTCAATATTCTTCGCTCCGGTTTGTACGACTTCCAACAGCGACTTGACAGTGAGCTTGATGGTGTTTGCTCGATCGAGATCTTCTGTATAGTTTTTCTCCAAAAACTCTCGAACCGTCTTGGAAGATCGACCGATTGCGCATGCCTGAGGGGTCAGCTGGGAGGAGGTGTAGAGTGGATGAAATGTTGGCCCACCTTCCATGCAGAGTAGATACCGGACGGTTCGGTCTGATACAGCCTGGGGTGGGTGTCATTTGGGTCAAAGCCGACAATCAAGGTCGAGATTCCGAATGGCCTAACTCCTCCTGATTGGGTGTATCGCTAATCGTCAATAAGGCTGCTCGCATAGTGGAAAGGTGAGACGCACCTGTTGAATCCCCGCGACGTGCTTGGTGATGTACTCGATAGAGACCGGATCTTCCACCGTCAATCGATGAGACTGACACTCTGTCCTCGCTTTATCGATCAATATTCGTCCATCAGCCGTGAGGCCTGACCATCAGCATCAAGTTGCTCAAGACGAGCAGGAGCAGCGGAAAGTAGAAGGAAGATAGCTTGCGAGAGGGGCGAAGAGGAGGAGGGGTAAAGAGCGTAAAAGGGCGTAAGGGCTCACCCGCAAAAGCGACGCAGACGTGGTCGTCCAGCATGGCGACCTTTCGGACGGTACGTGGGTCTTGCAATTGCAAAGCCGTCTTCTTCTCCACACCAAGGACGACGACCCCAGATCCTCGAACTCCGACCTGGGCGTCAGTATCGAGTATCGCACTACAAGTATGAGGCCGAGCTGTAGAGGACAAAGATGGAAATATGTGTAGACCAGAGAGAACGGAGACTTACGGCGCATGTACCTCGTCGGACGGCTTCTAGCGCATACTCGACTTGAAACAGCTATCAACATCAGTTTGGGCTCGAAGAAAGACTGAATAGGGCAGCTCACATGTCCATCAGGAGAGAAGACGGTCAACGCTGCGACGTATCAGCTGTGAAGCGGGTGGGCCCAGGGTGCCAGCTCACCTCGGTCATACGATCCTGACATGGTGTCTTCTTCTCGAGCTCTCTAGTCGATGCAAGGTATAGATGAAAGAGGAGAAGAGAGTGTCGTGGTACGAGAGGTGTAGAGTATATGCTGGACGATGAAAGAGGTCGAAGAGGTGACGCTTGCAACGCGTAACCTCGCCCATCCTATTACAACAATTTGATCCCGCTCCACCCATACAACATAGACAGGCAGAGGGTCAAGCAACAATCAAAGCATCGTCTGCATGGCAAACTTCAAGTCGTCTAGAATCGTAGCCAAATACAGTACTCCCCCGCTCAGCTCTATACTCCAGCTCCTAGTCAAACAGGTCGGCGAAAAGTCCATCTCAAATCGTCTCGCTCCATCTCTGCACAGTCTCGTCTCGTCTCGTCCTCCCTCCGCTCGCCTCGCCACGCCTCTGACTCGACGATCATGTTCCCGAGCCCGCGTTTCCGGCGATGGCAGTCGCAGCAGCTGTAGCGTCCGGGTTGATACCGTTCAGCGTGACGGCCCACTCTTGTGTCGGGTTGGGCGTAACCTCGAGTGTTGCTGTCATGGTCGCGGTGGGCATGTCGATCTGAGTGTAGTTGGCGGGAGCAGCAGCGGCGGGGTAGATGGAGAACAGGTGGGACTGCAAATTAGCTCTGATATACCAGATGTGGGCGGCAAATAGCTCACCTTGGAGTAGACTTGTCCATGGTAGGTGTTCATGAACAACAATGAGAACCCATCCCTGCCCGTCAGTCCGGCCTATCAAACATACTCCAAAATTCTCAACTCACCCAGTAGGCATATTCGCATCGAGATCAATCTCCAACTCTCCTCCATAGTTCTTCTTGCCCGTAGACAACCTCTCCATCGGTACCCGCAACGCAATCGGGATAAACCCAATCATGATGCTCCTGTTGGAATTGTGCAGTTGAATATCAAACGAGTCGATACCTGTTCCTCCGCCCGTATTCCATGTGAGGATGTTCTTGTCTCCGACGACCCAGGGATATTGTTCAGAGGGGGAAGTGACGGGCCAGTAGATTGTGTTGACTGCTGAGACTGGGACTGTCAGCGCGTCGAGCATATCACACGAGGCCGTGCGGAGACCAGAGGAGGACGGTTGCGGTGTGGAGACTGACCTAGTGAGAGAGGGATCAGGGAGAGGATGAGCGACACGAGCATGGTGTCGAACGTATGTATGAGTGGTAATATGTCGATGTCAAAGAGGTCTACGCGGAATAGCAAAGTCCAAAGAGGACCTTTTGCAAAGCAAAAGAAGGAACACCTGGGGAGACGGCGTGGTAGAAGATATTGCCCGAATAGGTAATATCACCTTGTCGCACGGCCAAGACCGCTAGAATAGCGCCCAATGTTTTGATGTTTGTCGGATGGCCTTTCTATGCTGTGCTCGACCTATCTGTTTGCATGCTGTACTCGACATACACCTTCCGCATGGACAGCTCGAGCCTCGAGCATAGCCAGATGGGCTGTGTACGAGTAGCATATTCATCCGCTAGTGTCAGGTTCAGCGGATCGCATGTGAATTTGAGAGATGGCTCGAAGCGAAGATGAAACGAGGTAGGATATGTCGCAAGGCGATGCGAAGCTATCCGTCCTTTGACCCTGCTTGCCGCACCGTCTCACCGGGGGAAGAAACATATAAGACGACGACAACAACAGCAGGCCGCTCCTCTTCTTCTCTTACCTTCTACCATCATCTCTAGTTACTCGTACTCAACTCTTCACACTCGCCCAACATGGTCTCTGCCAATGTCCTCGTCGCTGCTCTCGGCCTCGCTCTGTCCGCTTCGGCCCTGCAAGTCACCGCACCCACCAACACCACCGGCTGGGAATCCAAGGGCTCTCAGCTCATCCAATGGGACGTAAGTACCCCTCTTCTCTCGTGCTTTCGTGACTTCCCGCTGACGATCCAGTCCGTCACGACCGACCCATCCAACTTTACTATCCAGTTGATAGACCCGTCCAAGCCCAACGACCCAATCACCATCGCCACAGAGGTCCAAACGTCCGACAAGGAATACACCTACACTCCCTCGTCCGACCTCGCTGCGGCGGATCAGTACCGAGTCAACTTGATCTCGACCTCCAATACCGCTGGAATCCTCGCCCAATCGGATTACTTTGAGGTTGAGGAGGGGACCAGGTGAGTCGAGTATAATGTATTTAGAGAGGAGTGAGGCTGACGGTGCGTTTAGTAGTATCTCTGCATCAGGATCTGCGTCTGCTTCTGCTTCAGGAGCTAGCTCGAGCGCAGCTAGCAAAACTAGCGGAGCGGGCGCTTCTGCTTCTTCAGCCGTGGGTCGATATCCCTACCTTTCAAGTAGAATGTGTGAGCTGACGAGGTAGGCCGCTTCTGCTGCTCAGTCTTCCGGCTCGGCAAGCATGTTGCTCGCTCCTACTGGAGTTCTCGCCTTGGTCGCAGCCGCTCTTGGTGTTCTAGCCTAGGCGATCGAGGATGCCTAGACGGTCCAGGACGGCGCTGTAGATTTCTGCTTTATATTGATGAATGGACACTCTCATGACGACCCATGTGGACACAGATAGACGATTTCTCATGCATCATCTTCCCTTGCTACGACTAGACTCTCTTCCCACCTATATATTCTGCATGTGATTTTGGTTTCAAGCTACGCCTTGACAACTCGCTCCTCCTTGGCGGCCTGTTGACCCAGCTCGATGATCCTCAACACCTCTACCGCCTGCTCCGGCTTGACCTGCAGCTTGCTCTTGTCCCCAGAAGCAATGACCTCCCACAGGTTTTCATACAGCGCATTGTACTCTCCCTTGACCGAGGGGTATCTACTGTTAGCCCTCATCCCGTTGACATTTAGCGACCTCGGGCAGAGTCGATATTTGCGGAAGAGGGACGACTCACTTGCTCGCGACGAACTGCGTTCCATCCGCATTCTTTTGCACCTCCTCTCCCTCGTTAGGCTGCCTCGCCTCGTACAACATCCCCCACATGTGCTCCGGCTCCACCCCATAATCCCCCTTGACCTCGTTGCTCGATCCCACCTTTTTCAAGTGTGCTTCTTGCGGGTCCACACCGAATTTGACGTACGACCCAATGGTGCCTCGTACTTGGAAGCGTTGTTGAGCGGGGAGACAGGAGAGGATGGAGGCTTTGACGGTGGCTATGAAGGGGGAAGAGGAGGTGCCCTTGGTCGGGGGGTAGTACAGGTCCATGTGGAACTGTCGTCAGGGCAGTCTTGACCATCAAGGAGAGATTGAAGATGATGCGAAGCGCGAGCAGAGAAAGCCGAGGAAGGAAATCGAGAATGGTGCACTTACACCCTCGTCGACTCCTACACCTCGCACGTCGGAGAATCGACATCCGACCTTTTCAGGCATGCCAAAGAGAACGTAGAGCTGGTCGATAATGTGCGAACCAAGGTTGTAAATGACATCGTTATGCTCTCCTGGTTGTTCTTTCCACGAAGCGGCCTTGTGTCCCGCAGGAAGGGGTCGGTATCGGTCGTAGTTGGAGGTAAAGTCGACAATCTCACCGAGCTATACGTGAGTGTCAGCATAGTCAAAATGACACATCAGGCCAGAATTGAGTGACCGAGGTTCCGGATGGGAAGTGTTGTTGGACGTGGAAGGGGAAAAGTTGTCGACTCACCTTGCCAGACGCGATGACTTGCTTGAGAGACAGGAAATCGCTGTCCCACCTCCTGTTTTGATACACCGACAAGACAACGCTATGCTTCTCCGACAGCTCTACCAGCTCTTGTCCTTGCGCCGAGGTGATACACATGGGCTTCTCGATGAGGACATGTTTCCCAGCTTGGATGGCTTGTTTGGCAAAGGGAAAGTGGGTGTTGTTCGGAGTGGAAATGACGACCTGTCATTTAGCTATGTTCCGGGATGCCCATCGAGTGCACAAGACGCACCAGGTGAACTTCTGGGTCGCTGATAACCTCCTCGAGTGATGTGCGGACGACAATCCCCGCTCCGCAGACTTCCTTGGCCTTGCCTCGACCGGATCGCTCGAGCACAGTGTGCAGGTTGAACTTGTCCGAGTGAAAGATGATGCTGGGTCGGTGGAAGACTGTCAAGGACATTCCAGTGCCGACAATGGCCACGTTGATTCTTTGAGACATGGTGCAGGTGCGGTGTTGCTCAATGTGTGAAGTGTAGGATAAGATATATAGTTACTCGAAAAAGGTTGGTGATGTCGAGGTGCGACTCAGTGCTACCCGCTTGTAGGCGGTTATCAAGATGCTCCAAACCAAATCAGCAGCCAAGCGACTCCTCTCGATCCAGCTTGGTAACTTAGAGGAACAGAGAAGCGTCGTATCCACATGCATTGAGAGGCGAATGTTCTGTATGACGAGATGATTAGCAATGCAATGAACCACGACAATGCAGCGGAAACTCGCTTGACCCCTTGTCTTCCCCAATCTACTCGTACACCGCCATCCAGCTCCAGCTAGTCAGACTTGCCACCTTCCTCCACCTTCTGCCCTGCTACCTGCCCTACAACCTCGCTAGCATCCACCTCCACCTCCACCTCCACTGCTTCCTCTGTCGTATCTGGGAAAGGTTCAGGCGCAGGCTGCTCAGACCATCCTCTCCAATCCCCCTCCCAGCCCCTCTCCGCCCATCGAGGCAAGGGCGTACTCCAGGCTCCCAGCTTTGGCGTAGTATACCTCAACGCATGGAGGTAGATGAACAGTCCTTCTGGATCCGGATCGTCCGGTACTGGTACGTAACACTGGTCGCAGAAGCCTTCTGGCAGGAAATCGGGTTTGGGGAGTGGGGACGTAAAGTCGGAGAACGAATCGTCGGGGGTCGTATTGGACGGTTTGGTCTGCTTGCCGTTTTGTTGTCGAGTAGCAGGAGTAGACGAGCCCGATGGAGTGGCTGATTTCGATATAGCAGCGAATTCTGCAGCGGTAGGTACCCGACCAAGCGATTTCTCCGTGTCATCAAAGTCGTCTTGAGCGGTCTTGGCAGTGAAGACGACTTCTTTCCATCTGTCATTAGCGAAAACTTCCCGTCCTCGACTCACTTGATCCAGTCCTCCGCCTCATCTCGAGCCTTTCGAAGCTTGGCGATGATCTCTCTAGCTTGTTGGGAAAGCAAAATCGGACTCGAAGCGTCGATATTCGAATACGCCCTGTCGGAAAGATCAATCCCAGCGTACTTTTCTGCTAGCTCCGTATTGTCGCCCTTCCCACTTTTATCTTTGACTCGAGCAGCGAGGACGTCGGCGGAGGTTTTGGCGTCGGTTGTAGGGACCAGATCGACTCCGCCTCGACCGAGATCTTGGCCCCATATGGTCGGAAGACCGTAGAGAGGGTCGTTGGCGATGGGGTGGCCGAGGTATTGCAGATGCACTCGGATCTGATGCGCTACACCTCAGCTCGAATCATGATGGCAGCCAAAATAGCTCACTTCGTCCGGTGAGAGGTCGGCAGTGGACTACACTTTGATCTCGTTCGGCGTCATAGTGCATCCGCTGGAAAATGGTCGTTGCTTCCTGTCCGTCAGCCGGGACATGACAAGTACAGCGGTAAGACACGTACCTTGCCCTCTGGAGTGACGATGACTAGCCCCATCTGCCTATCCACTGTCAACAAAGGCTGATCCACCACTATCGTCTCCCTGCTCGTCAGCCCGACCCAGACGATCCATATCGGTCAGCGAAAGCGATACGCACTCTGGAAACTTCCCCTTGACCCTCGCGACATACTCCTTCCGTATTCTCCCCTCCATGAATTCTGTCGATAGATCCCGAGCTGCATTTGTCGTCAAGGCGAGAATCATCAAGCCAGACGTTAATCTATCCAGCCTATTCACCGCTGGACATCAGCGACAAGAATCTCAAGAGTGATCGAGACTTACAATAGCATTTTATGCCGTGGTCTGAGAGCATGATCTCCAGTATCGTGTGTCGGAAATACCTCCCAGTAGCATGCACAGGCTACCTCATGAGAAGAATACCAGATGAAGGCCAGAGCGAGACTCACGATTGAGCCGGGCTTGGAGATCATGACGAATCCCTTCTCCTCATCCTTGTGCAAGATTAAGATGGAATCGTTTGTGATAGGCGGTTCATGTCGATGGACAGTGTTGCTGTATTGTCAGCTCGAAGGCAGACCCGGGGAAGGAGATATCTAACTCTAGTCGGTCTCCGTTGCGCAGGATAAAGTCGGGAGGGGCTATCACACCGTTCACCCTGGTCACTCCACTCTCTAGGGCATGTTTCTACTTGTCAGCTCGGTGCACTCCTCACTTCCTTGTTCGTCACGTAGCCTGGCCAGACTTGTCCACCTCCGCCATCCTCCTCCTCCCCTTTTCAATGTCCAATTCTCTTGCCTGATATGTCCTCTTCTCGTACGGACACATCACTCCATCGCTTCAACCAGTATGGAGCACAGCGGCCAAATGGATATTTGGAAGGGAGGAAATGCTGACATGGGCAGACACTAGAAGGGAGAAAGGTCGAATCAACTCACATAATATTCGGTCGACCTCTCCCTAAATTCCGTAGAAACCACCTCCAACAGTTCCCTCCCTATCCACCTGTGCTTCACATACGTCTTGTAAGGCCACCAATAAGGCTTTTGGTATCGCAACATCGGATCCTGCCCATTCGGAAAACGGACTCCGGCTTCTCGTCGAGTCGAGGAGGTTGATGCTGATGCTGATGCTGCTGCCATTTCGGTCGAGGGAGGGGGAGGGGTTTGAACAGGGTCCGTCGACGAGCTCATCTTGCGTATCAGACCAATCGTGCGAGATCGTGAAAGTGATAGTGATATGCGCGAGACAGCCGGAAGAAGGGAGAGAGCGGGCGGTATGGTGAACGGATGCGATGAGGGTAGAGAGAATTGAAAGATGAAGTAGAATTGGCAGTTGAACTTTTGGTCGTGACCTCCACCTCTGTTTGTTGCCTCTTCTCCTTCTCACCCTGCTCACCTCGCCGTCTTCACACATCGCTATATTCCCTGTACAGGACCCAGACCCTCTTCGCATACTCTATAGGTGATGGAGAGCTACTGTGAGAAGTTTCGGATGCATCCATGATTTGCGTCGCCAACGATAGGCGATCTTGCTCAGTCGATCGTTGCGTCTTCATAATTGCCCCTTCCATTCCTGTCTATTCGACTATAGCCACCGCCCTCGCACCCCTCTGCCTGCCTGGCTAATATTTGTACCGCTCAACTAGAGGTCGCAAGCGACCTGAAACCCATCATAGCGAATCACAACGAGTTGCATAGAAAGATCGATCGAAAATCGTAAAAACTTCTCTCGACCCTCCCTTGTCCATCCTCCTTCCTCCTGTACACCTCCGGCCACGTCTATAACCACGACAAAACCCTCCGATTAGAGCTTGTCGTAGAAGTGGTCGTAGGCAGGGACATCCTCCTTCAATCCCTTCCTCTTCCTGATCTTCATGGCGAGGTCCTGGACCTTGGATCCCTTCTCGGTGGCGTCACCGTTCATAGACTCCCAATGGTCGAACACGGCTTGAGGGAAGGCTTGTCCACCAGTGGCAGCTCGCAAGTCGGCGTTGAAACCGAACGACTCGGAGACGGGCAAGTAGGCTAAGGCGTCAGCGAAGCTCAAACAGGAGATAGATCAGGCGACTCACCCTTCATGGTGTACATGGGTGTACCGATACGTTGCTCGGACGAGAACACGTGTCCTCGTCGGACGTTGAGACAAGAGTAGACACCACCTTGAGCAGTCTCGGGACAAGCAATCTCGACCAAGAAGACGGGCTCCTGGAGAGTGGGCTTTCCGAGCAACTCGGCGGCGTAACAGACTCGTCGAGCGGTGGGGATGATCTGTCCTCCTCCTCGGTGGATGGCATCGGCGTGGAGCTAGAGGCAAAGTCAGCACAATCTCAGAAGAAAAGAACGTTTTCACTCACAGTACAGTCGAGAATGTTGTATCGGATACCTCGCATGGGCTCCTCGGCAAGACCTCCCTCCTTGGTGGCCCATTGGAAGGCAGCGACGACGGAATCCTTGATTTCGTTCATGTACTGGACTCCCTTGGAAGCATCGAGGAAGACGTTGGGTCCGGTAGTGTCGGGTCCGAAACACCAGATTCGTCGAGCGTCGGTAACATCCCAGCCGTAGGTGTCGGCGAGGTATCGAGCTCGGAGCTTGGGGTCGTCTCGGGGAGCGACCTTGCCGCTCTCGATGTCCTTGGTCAACTCCTCGTCGAGCGGCTCGGCTCGAACCCAGAGTCTGTTGTGCTTGTTCTGCGACTTGGACAAGGCGATCATTGACGACTCGGCAGTGACAGTCTCTCGGTAACCGACGACGGGGTCGGACTTTCGAAGGGGCACACCGGCGTGGTCGTTCTCGAGATCGTTCAAGCAAATCTCCAAGTGGAGCTCTCCAGCACCAGCGACGATGATCTCTCCGTTGTCACCGATCATGGTCTTGACACAAGGGTCCGACTTCGACAATCGCTTGAGACCTTCGACCAGCTTGGGCAAATCGGCAGCGTTCTTACACTCGACGGCGACCTGAACGACTGGCGAGACGGAGAACTTCATGACCTTCATGTTGTGGGCGGTCTCCGAGGTGGTGAGGGTACCCGACTTGAGCAAGAACTGGTCGACACCGACAAGACCGACAATGTTTCCGGCGGGGCAATCCTCGATGGCCTCGACGGATCGACCCATCATGAGGACGGTTCGCTGAATCGACTTGATGACCGAGTCCTCCTTCTTTCCGGGAACAAAGTTGGGTCCCTGGATTCGGACCTTGGGGCCGGAAGCGACGGTACCAGCGAAGACTCGACCGAAGGCGTAGAATCGTCCCTTGTCGGAAGTAGGAACCATCTTGGAAATGTAAACCATCAAGGGTCCCTTGGGGTCACAGTCTCGGATAGCAATGGCCGACTCGTCGTCCATGGGTCCCTCGTAAAGGGTCTCGACTCGGTATCGTTGAGCGGTAACGGGCGAAGGAAGGTTGATGACAATCATCTCGAGCAAGACGTCTCCGGCGGGCAAGAACTTCTTCATGACACACTTGAGCAACGGCTTTCCCTCGAGGTCCCTCTCGTCTCCAATGAGCTTGATCTCGAGCTTCTCGAGCAAGGTCGGGATCTCGTCCTTCTTAAAGTTCATGATCGAGTCGAAGACCTTGAAGATGGGGTCGAGGACGAAAAGGTTGAAAGCTCGCTCTCCTCCACCGTCGGCAGACTTGGACCACTTCTTGGTAGCACCGTTGAAGTAGTTGTCGCCCCAAAGCTTGGGCATAAGCTTGGCCTTGGAAACACCAAACTTCTTCGAGTATCGACCGGCGAATTGTCGGAGCGAGAAAGCCCAACCGTGAAGACCAGAGGCAAACGCGACTGTTCCCTGTTCGGGGTAGACTTGAACATCACCAAGAGCGGGGTCGGTGTAGGTCGAGATGATGACGTTGACCGACTCGACGGTTCGGCAGAAAGATTGGTAGAGATCCTCCTTCTCGACCTGGAGCTCGAGCAAAGCTCGGTCGACCTTGTTGATGACAAGCACGGGCTTGACTCGCTCGGTAAGAGATTGTCGCAAGACGGTCTCGGTTTGGACACAGACACCCTCGACACAGTCGACAACGACAAGCGCACCATCGGTGACTCGGAGAGCGGCGGTGACCTCGGAAGAGAAATCGACGTGACCGGGAGAGTCGATCAAGTTGATCAAGAACTCGTTTCCGTCGGTCTTTTGCTTGATGTCGTCGACATCCTCCTTGCCGAGAGGGAAGTACATGGAGATGGCGGTCGACTTGATGGTGATTCCTCGGTCAATCTCGTCTTGCCTGTAGAGTTAGCGATATGTCGCAAATGGAGGGGGGGAGTATGGGCTCACCTGGTGTCGGTGAATCGCATCTCTCCGGCCTTGGAACCAGCGATGATACCAGCCTTGGAGACGAGCGAGTCGGTGAGGGTAGATTTACCGTGGTCGACATGGGCAATGACCGACATGTTTCGGATGTTGGTGGGTCGGTCCACTGAGGCCAGTCAGCGCCAATCCATCGCGATCGCAGAAGTGCACTCACTGAGACCTCGGATCTCGTCGACGGTGAAGCTAGAAGATATCAGCATCCCGATCGTCTTCTTCTCTACACCGAGCCAAAGAGGGAAGGGGTAGACCAGACAATGCCTCTTGGTAGGTTGAAAAGTGGCAAAGTCCCTCCAAAAGTCCCTCCATCTCCATCGTCCTCGATCCGTCTTCTATGTCTCCTGCCATCTCGTCTCCAGCAACTCCAGATCTCCAGAAAAGTGGAAAAGGACAGGCGAAAGGTTATAGACACTCACTTGACCTAAATATTGTCAGCATCGTTCTTTATAGGGGCAAGAAGGGCGATTGATAATCGACTTCTCAAAAGACTCACCATTTTGACTAGATTCTAATCTGTTTTAGGGTGAAAGAGTGGGATGGGGGGGAGTGGGATAACTTCTGATCAAGATCTCCTATACAGAGATGAGAAAAGAAGGGGAGAGAGATATGGAGTAAAGAGGTGTATGCGATGGTCGAGGATGGTATAGATGGGTGGAGTGGTCGCAGAGCCAGCCAGCGAGCAGCGAGAGGGGGTGCAGGGGGGAGGGGAAGCGGCGAAAAAATCCAGGAAATCAATAGAATAGCGGCGAGTTTCGGGAATTACAAAATGTGGCACTTTCGGCAGAGTGGAGGTTGACCAGGGGTAATATGCGTTAGACGTGTTGTTGCTGCCTGGACATCTAAGTCACCTATCACCATGGAGGGGACTATAGCGCTGGGACGGTCAAAGAGGGCGACGGCGGGCAACCGGTGAGTCGGCAGTAAATTGAGAAGACTGGGCGTCGCTGACATGTAGCATGCGAGAGCTGCTGGAGAAGGCGCATCAGCAAGATGAAGAGGACATGTTCAAAGAGGAAGAGGGCGACGAGGAGTTCTCTGCACCAGGTATGTCGACTCGTCATGGAATTCTGCTGACACTCCAGTGGACAAGGGAGATGTGTTTCTGGAAGACTTTGCCGATACGGACGACGAGGTAGAGCTGGAAGATGAAGAAGCGGAAGACCGAGCGATCCGACGCGAAGAACGTCGTAAAGCCAAGGGCAAATCCAAGTCGAAATCAATCTACAATCCCCTCGCACCGACATCGACATCGACCTCCGCCAAGCAGCATAAAAAAGTCAAATTCCCACCGGAAC
>JALPCD010000265.1:0-16898 GCA_026538415.1 Cryptococcus sp. GC_Crypt_1
AGGCAGAGCGGTAGAAGGTGGTATGGCAAACGGTTGAACAACCCGACCCGCAACAAGCGAGACTCGATTCGTGTCCCTCCTGCGAGATTTCGGCTTACCCGTTCGAGGCGAGATGGGAGGGGATGGGGTGGATGTACCGCTTCTCTCTCCATCTCGAAGTGCATGGTGAGGCGGAGCAATTTGTCGAGCGTATGAGCGAATACTGTCGAGACCGTCATTGTGGCTAGTAGGTGGCGTGGGTGGTTTGTCATTTGGTGGGAGATCCAAGATTGGAGGATGATTGTCATTTGGCGTGTCAGGAGTGGGTAGACCAGTCGAAGCGTTCAAGGGCGAAGCGTGGAGAGGGGAAGGTCGCATTGGTTGAGTAGGCGAGACGTGAGGTGGAGGCATCATTTTGGCGCTCTTTGCTACCGACTCTTCAATATAGGGTTGGCTCAACGTTTTGTCGAAAAGGTCCGATTTGGGCTCGATCAAGCTCGCCTCGGCCCCAACACCATGGAAGACCAGTCGATCCGACGATGATGCCAAACCCCTCCCAAATCCAAATTCCTGCACGCCGCCAGCGCTCTTTGGCTCCTGCTGAGCATCCGACTCCAACTCCTCGTCCAGCTGCTTGAACAGCTTTTCCCGTTGTTGCTCTCGTTTCGTCTTGATGCGAGGAATGCCGGGTCGTTCGCCGCCGTTGGAAGGTCGTATAGCACGCAAAGATTCTCGCCGACCAATCGAATTGAAACGGCCTGGAGCGTTGATCTCATTGTCGGGAAAGGCGACAGATTCGTCAACATCGATGTCTGGACTACTGTCGAGATCCGCCTCGTCTAAATTGATCCTTCGCTCGACAACAGGATGTCCTTCTTTCGTTGGCGTGTCAGGAGCGACCGGGACAGTCGCATCCTCCGGCATGACAGGACTGGGAGCGATGATGACCGGATTGAAGACGGGTCGATCTGGGGATGGCTCTTCGGGCGGTATCAATACGGGAGATCCTGGATCTGGCGTATGAAGCGTTTCACGAGGTAGGTAATCTACCGAAGCGGCCGTCTTGAGGATGGGCCGAGTCGACATTTGGAGTCCATTCTCCCTGGAAAACAACATGCTGGACTGGAGACTCGCATCGTCGCCTATGCTCGACCTCCGACTATCATCCGATCCAGACCCACTTCCAGAGCTCGATTCCGCAGAGTCTCCTCCTCCGCCTCCTTCCAACCGCCTCATCTCCTTCAGTTCCCGCCATTCTTGGGTCGTCGGAGTGAGGATGACCGTGTGGTGGGCGTTCTCGGGTGAGCCGTCGACATGGAATGGTGGAGGGAGATGCGACTGTAGAAAGTGGTGGTTTGGCGAGAGCGAGACCGACATGCCGTTCTGTCCATTGGGGTTATGGGGAAGAGTGAGGGAGCGGCGGACGTAGATGGGAGACGCAGAGGTGGAAGTAGCAGGTGATGTCGCTTGCGAGCGGGTGATGGGTGACATGGTCGGCGAGCCAGGCCGTGATGCGGGTCGAGAGGGAGGTCGAGAGTGAATATGGTGGTAGAACCGAGCGCTGACTGTCAGATCACCCTGGAGCTTGAGGCTGCTCACCTGTTGTCCCACATCGAGCTATCCTCGTCGTCACTACCTCTTCGATGGCCCTCGCTCACCACCCTCTTTCCCACTCTCTCCCTCGATCTAGCTCGCAAAATCTCCTCTTCGTCCTCTGAACCCACTTGCTCTTCCTCTCCTCCTGTCGACATCGTCGACATGCTCATATTCAAATCCCCAAACGACTTGCTCGCTACGACACTTCCACCTGCCCTGAAGCTTGTCCCACTCGAATTCGCCCTCACTCTCGACATGATCACTCCTGACCTATGCCTCCTCGCATTAGGAGGAGGAGGTATCGCTACCCCACCCGGTGCATGAGCGTGGGAGGATGGTCCAGCGAGCATAGAGGAGTCGTCGGGGTGAGTGGATGCGGATCGAGAAGGCGAGATGGGAGTGGGAGGTTGGAAGGCTAGTCGGTCGTTCTCCGCTTGGCGATGAGGAGCAGAATCATCGTTGAACGTGTCGAGAGTGCTAGGCGCCGGGGTGGTAGCAGTTCGGTAAAGTCGAGGGGAGATGGGTAGTACTGGTCGAGGTTGTTGTATGACATCTTGCGATGCCATCTTTCACAGTCGAGAAGACCAGCGAAAAGGGGTTCTGGGCGAATGAACGTGGTCGACTGGATTCGTCTCGCTGCGTGTGTATTGATGTACCGCTGTTCTACACGTCGAGCCTGGACTGTGTGCTCGATATGCTGATCGGCGATCTCAGCGGGAGAGATTAGAGTGGATGCGTGATAGCGCCGAGGCAGACGATGGCGGGTGAGGAGGATGGGAGGGTGGAAGGGTGGAAGGGTGAAAGGGTGTGGGGTATCGCGTCGGCGAAAGGAGTGGTCGGTCTCGCCTGCACCGTTCCAGGCTATCTGTCTCTAGGTTCGAGAAGATGAATGGTTGATATCGTTGATTGGCGGTCCAGCCGGGTGTTGATGTGGGTCGGTAGATCGATGATGCGCGGGGGTATGTATACACAAGACAGAATGAGAGGGGGGAAGGTTGGATGTCGCTGGGGCTGGGAAAAAGGCGGGAACTCGTTCCAAAGACACACTTCGTATCGATTCGTCTATCGCCTGTCTTTGCAGTCGTCGTCGTCGTCGTCGTTCCTTGATATGCACAAGTAGGATAGATATAAGAATAACGGTAGGATAGATTATCGATATCGAGGTATGGGTATACAAAGATGGGGATAGCAGATTTGAGAGGATAGCAATAAGGCCATCGGGGGGTGACAGGCGATCTGGCTGCTACTCTAACCTTACACGGCGAATGGCATCGGTTTAACCGAAATACGTCCCACATCTGGTTCTTCGGAATCGGGTTTCGACTCCTCAACATCGGATTTCATACCTTTCATTCAAGTTACCTTATACCTCGCAACGGGCTCGACTATACCCCTCCTCGCCAGACTGCAATCATGGCGAGTATAAAGAAAAGCATCAAAAGTATCAAACAAAAGATCGAGGGACAAGAGGCCGAAGCTGCGATATACGAGGCGACGGTATTGTTGAAATCGATCGAACCGACTTCGCCAGATGCTGCTCAAGTGTAAGTACACACACCCCTCGACCCACCTCACCAGGTCCCTCTAGAGGAGCTTCCACGAGGGGTATAGAACCGAGTTGATGGACCAGACTATGCTTCCGAGGTTTGGCTTTGACACATGCAGGTCGCAACGATGAAGCAGAAAAAGTGAGCACAAATGACGAATCTGTAGCCAAATGGACGAGGTCGCTGATATGCCAGTCGTACCTGCAAGCGTTCAAGCTGCATCCAGACCACCCACTCCCGGAGCAGGCGTTGAAGAGGCTGTACATCAAAGATGGACAGTGGGACAAGCTGGGCGTCTTTTTGGAGAGGATTGTCCAACACCACTTTGATCAGTAGGTCCCATTTTCACCATTCTCGACTTTTGGTTGACAAGCAGAAACGATGCAGAGAAGTGCAGTGCAGCGCTGCAAGAGCTCCTATCCTCTCGATCTCAACATCAAGATACAGACGCTGTAAGCTCATCGGTTTTGAGTGTATGTAGCTTTCGGCTGACAATGTAGCTATACCGAGCTTTGTACCTTCTCCTCCCCTCATCTCCGCTCGTCCCCCTCCTCCAAACCCTACCGGCTCCTCAAGGCTCATACACCCCCTTTCCTCAGCCGATCTACCCTCCGAGATCATTCAACATCGCCCCTACGCTTCCTCCAAGCCTCCCACACGCCTTGCACCTGTTGGCTTCCCTCCCTCTCCTGCTCAACCTCTTGATACGATCACAATGTATCGTCCACCAAGAAGTCGAGGCACAGGTCAAAGCTGGACGGCAAAGGCTGGGAGCAGGGACAGAGGCAGAAGTCCGTCAGAGGACAGAAGGAGCCGTCTTGAGCGGGGAGATGGGTATGACCATGGTGGAGCTGTTACGTGAGGTAGCTGGACATCCTGGAGTGGACGACGAGGTCAGGCGGAATGTCGAGGTCCAAGAATTCTCTTTCTGGAGGAAACTGGTTGGCGCTTTGAAGTGAGCTTGGACTCCCCTGCGTGCGGACGGATTCGCTGACAGTTCAGACCCGAAGAGGAGAAGAAGCCAAAAGCCAAAGCGGCGCATGCGAAACCCCCCATGATCTCTGGCGGCATGATCTCATCCAAACCACCTCAACCGAAGAAACCGACAAAAGAGGACCTCGCAGATATTCCTCCCCTCTTCCGTCCTAGATCCTACGACAAGCCTAATCGGGAAGAAGCGCTCTCAAGAACAGATGGCCTCGCCAAAGGCTTCGTCTTGCTCGGCGTCAGCTCGGGAGATGCGGAAGAAGCTTGGTCTTGGATCTTGGAGGGCACAGACGAGCCTACGATATGTAAGTCCCAGCTCCGAAATTCAGCTGATGAGAAGATTACGACCATGAGTTCCTGCATAAGTACGCCAAAGCCTTCCCCTCTTCCCCATTGACCGACTTTATCGACGATTACTGCCGCTGGTTCAAGCTTCCTCTACCCGAGCCGGAAGAGGAGATCGAGGACGCAGCTTCGACCAAACCTGCTCAGGAAAAGGACGCGTCAAAGTCGAAGAAGAGAGGTTACAAGAAGGCGAAAGCCGGACTGAATGCAAAGGAGAGGAGGAAAGCTAGGCGGCTGGCCGGGAAGGACGGGGCGCTGCAGGAGGATGTCGATCATGAAGAACGAGACGAGCTAGTGGGATCCATGTCGGTGAGCATGAGCCTTTGAGCATTCCCTATAGTTTATTCGCTGACCAAGCAGAAACTGGTTGACAAGTTGACCAAGTCTATTTGGGTTCACCGAGTCATGGCGAGGATCTCGATCGACGAGGAAGATTGGCCCAATGCTGTCCTCTTCGCTGAGGCTGGAAGGAAGCTGTTGAATAACCTTGAAGCCGAGCGAGGTGTTTCCATGCCAAAGTGCGTATGACCTAAATCTGCCCATGTTTCGTTTACTGACCTATAGCTCCCACGCGTCTCTTGACACTGCTCTCGGTGTAGCGCTCGTACCCTACTTTCCTCCCAAACATCATGTTCGAGCAGATCGGCTTCTCTCTGGCGTCGTCGACAAGGATCCCTCCAACTCGTCAGCACAATTCTCCCTTGGTCAGATACGAGAGACCGCCGGACAGTGGTCCGAAGCTCAAGAACACTTTCAACGCATCCTCGACCAAGGAGGAGACGAGAAGGAGATGCTGGCTGCCCGAGAAGAGGTAGGATGGTGCATGGTCAACGAGGGAAAGCTTGCAGAGGGTCGAGATGTTTTGGAAGAGGTTGTAGAGGTTAGGGACAGCCGTTGGGAGCAATACGGCAAGGAAGATGAAGCGTACCCTCGAGCTAGAGCCTGGTGGAGGTTGGGTAAGACCGAATGGTCCATTGGCAGTGAGTACAGTCTGGCTACTAGGACTTACATTCGGCTGACAGGGTAGATGCGGAGAGCAAGCAACAGGCCGAAGATTGGTTCATGGCGTCCATCAGGGCTCTACCGACTTTCGCTCCCGCATACTCGGCGCTCGGCACATGCTATCTTGAAGCGGCGGAACCGGATACTGACAGAGCATTGAAGTGTTTCCAGAAGGCTTTCGAGCTGGATGCGACAGAGGCGGACGCTGCGAGGAAATTGGCAGAGGGTTATGCGGACGAAGACGAGTGGGCCTTGGTCCGGGGAATCGCCACACGAGTGATGGAGGGTGAAGGAGGAGTCGAGGGTGTTGCTGGAGGAGAAGTGTTGAACGCGAAAGGACGATTTGCACCGAAGAACGGTTGGGCTTGGAAAGCTCTCGGATCGACCGAGATGGTAAGTCCTGAAGTATTGATACACCGTGCGCCAGCTGACGTACCAGCACTACAAGCAATACGCCAAAGCGGCTTCAGCGTATCAGATTGCTCTTCGAGCGGAGCCTGACGATGTATCGACTTGGGTCCAGCTTGGGGAGTGTTACGTCCGAAGTGGAGGACACAATGCCGGTCTCAAAACACTCCAACATGCTCTCGAGCTCGATCCCGAGAACTGGATGGCGGTGTACGACGTCGGAGAAATATACCTTCAGCTTGGATCGTACGATCAAGCGGTCGAGACTTTCGTGTCGGTTTTAAAGAAGGCGGGAGGAGAACAAGTTGGGATCATGGCGAAGCTGGCAGATACATTGTTGAGTCAGGGTCGGAACAACATTGCTGGTGGCTTTAGAGAACGAGCTCGAGCAGGATTTTACGGCGCTATCAAGCTTGCCGGAGACGTATTGCGACTTGGAGTGGGACATCGACCTTGGGCCTGGAAGGTTGTTGGAGATGCCACATTCGAGCTTGCCTCTCAGGAAGTTGGCATGGAGGATGCTCAACAATCGGCAGATGTCATCACACCGCTTCTCCAGCTTCTCATCAACGACGACTCGGACCGACGATCAACCGTCGAAGGTTTGGGTCATGCGGCGAATCTGCTTCAAGCGCCGGTCGATGTACATACGACACTACGTGCTAGCGTCTTTGCTTTTGCTTATCGAGCCTATCTACTCAAGAATGAGACTCGCGTTGCCGACCCTGCGCTATACGATCTGGCGTCTGCGTTGCACGCTCTGGCAGGTCGACTTGAAGGAGACGAGAAGAAGGCGTGTACCAAGGCTGCTATCGCCGCTATCCGAGGTGCATTGGACAGGGACGCTGGAGATGAGAGGCTCTGGAACGCTCTTGGAGTAATCTGCTCGGAAGGAGGACAAGAGGTGGCTCAACATGCTTTTGTCGTCTCGCTCGAGCTTTACCAGAAGGTGAGCATTCCTGTCCGCTTATGAGTGCATAAGCTGATGTCTAGGATCCCGATGTTTGGGTCAACCTCGGCTACCTATACCTCAAGCTGGACGATGGGGAGCTCGCAGGACAATGCTTCCTTAAAGCTCAGACGCTCGATCCGGATTGCGCCAAAGCTTGGCTGGGTCAAGGATTGCTGGCGGAGAGTAACGGAGACAAAGATCATGCGAGAGCGCTGTTTGCCCATGCTGTTACTCTTTCTGCCGGATCTTTGGTGAGCAATGACCACTTCATAGTGCAACGGCTCGTGCTAACGACTAGCTCGAGGCAGATCTCGCTCAAGCGGTCACGGCTTTCCTCCCGCTCGTCAACACCGCTACCGACCCTTCGGTCCTCCACGCTCCAGCTTTCGCTCTACGACACTATACACATCTCAAGCCTCGAGATGCTCCGGCTCTCCACCTCTACGCTCTCATATGCGAGCGGCTCGGACTGGTCGACGAGGCGATTACATCGCTGGACCAAGCTACGACCTTGTTTGAGGAGGAATTCGAGGCGTCCGAATCGACCGAGATCGAACGGTCATACTGCGTCGCTTTGGCCAACTTGGGTCGAGTACGACTATCGGCTGGCGCATATGAACAAGCCTTGGAAGCCTTCACGAGCGTGTGGGAGTTGGTCGGACCGCTCGACTCGACTGACGATACGACAGTTCGGCTCAAGGTCCAATCGAAGCTCGGCCAGGCGTTGGCTCAGTTCTGGCTGGAGGATGTGGACAAGTCGCTGGAAGCTTTCCAAGCGGCTTTGGATCAGTCGTCGACTTTGGCGGGGAAGAACGATGTGGCGGTATTGCTGGCTCGGACGCTATGGGGACTAGGAGGAGAAGAGGCAAAGGAGACCGCAAAGTCGCATCTGATGGAATGGTGAGTCTTTCATCTTGATAATTGCTGACCTCGCAGCCTGTCACAGGACTCTCCGCCAGTCAAGGTGATCAACACCCTCGCTGCTGTCGCCCTGGTGTCTAGCGATTCCGATCTCCTCGATGCGGCCATCTCCGAACTACGCTCCATCCCGCCCAACCGAGTTGCACAGGAAGATCCTCAATCACACGTCCCCCTCGTCCTCTCCTCTCATGCTCTTATCGACTCGAAACCTGACGAAGCGATTCAAGTCCTGGAGAACGCTCTCAACCTCGTTCCTACGGATATTAAGACTCGAAACAGGCTCGCCGAGCTGTTTATTGCGACACAACGGGCAGAAGAGGCGGTAGCGCTGTTGAGCTTTGAGCTGGGACCAGAGGTCGGAGCGGGGACCAAGGCGGAGATGGTTAGGTTGAGGGGTTGTGCGAGGCTGGTGAATGGGGATGAGGAGGGTATGGGGGATCTGTCGGCCGCGGTGAGGATCGCGCCGTGGGATGAGAAGGGATGGAAGGGTGTCGCATGGGGAAGGAAGGTGCTGGACGAGCTGTCGGTCTAGGCGACGACGCATATGCATGGGCCGTACAGACAGTGCTCTATGTGTGAGGCAGATGTTACTCGCTGAAGCCCGGGAATCTTGATGCGTGATACTCGTACAAGTAATCATGCCTGTTGGCCATGATACGCCTAGAGTGGGCAGGCTGATCGCACGACTCTCTTATGTGATCCTCCTTTACCTGCCCAGGTTGAAAGGACGAGCACTGACTCTTGCCTCTCCGGTCAGGCGTCGACCTGTTTCCATCGGCGTCGATGGCGTCGATGGGTCATCACAGGTGAAGGTCCTTTCATAGCTTTGATGTCCCGACACTGGTATATAGCTCGTCCCCATGTCTCTTGATGCTTACCCCATCTGTCAACCCAGAATCCAGCGCATTGATCTTGGTAATCCAGCCCTTATCGTGCCCGCACATTTCCTTCACAACATACTCACGAACGACGCGATGTCCAGCCTCAACCTCAGCCTTAGCGACGACAGCCAAGCCGCCTTGAAGAGAATCGTCAACCGTCTCGACTCTGACCTCGAGGGATGGTTGGACCACCGGACAAACACTCAAATATCGATCATGATGCTTGGTTATTCCGGGACGCACTTTCCGCTGTCCTAAATCCAGACCAAGTGTGAGATCCTAAGCGCCTTGAAGCAGATGTTCGAAGCTTCAACCAACGCGGGAGACGCAAGTGTAGCGGCAGACTGTTCGACCGTGCTCGACGAGATCGCTGCAAAGTCGACAGCTCAAGCTCAGGAGGGCGCTGCTGAGGAACCTGAAGGTGCCGAGCTTCAATGATCGTTGAGTCTAGCGGGTGTCGTATGCATGGAAGTGGGAGGGTAGTATTATTGTTCGGGGGAAGGTATGTTGATAAGATGTTGACCGATATGCGTTTCACATTTGATGTTTGACCTTGCCTCTTCTTTCCACTCGACTCGGGCTCTCACACCTTCTTGACTTCGCAAACCGCATGCATCTCATCTTCCTCCTCACGAACGCTTACGAACATCGCTACAATGTCCAATATCTAGCATCTCGAAGCGCGTCGAGTCGGCGAGAACAAGGGAGAGACCGGGGGCGAAGCTGACGGGAAGCTGCTCGAGACGGAAGCCCTGGTCAAACTTCCTTCGAGGGGTAGGTTCACCTTTGATATGCTCGGTGACTATCACACACTTCTCTCGCTTATCTCGAGCTGATCGCTCGGATCTTATCTGCCGTATCGCTATATAAGGGTGATCCAGCTCGTCAGATGACCTGCTCAACCGCCTGCTTCCCCGTCCCATACTATCGATTTCGCACTTTGCCCCAAATTATCAGACAACAACGCATCGACCATGGTTTCCGTCGACAGCTGGACTCAGGCATCTGAGGCTGCCCTCACCCGTATCGTGGATCGACTGGACGACCCGCTCGATGGGTGGGCCGAAGACCGAGAAGGCACTCAGAAGAGGCTCAAGGGGATCGGCGCTTTTCTTTCCTGGATGTCTGAAGAGGAGGCCAATAAGAAGTGCAAGCTTCTGTCGGATCTCAAGACGGAATTCGAGACTTCTTCTACTACCGGCGATGGAGAACGAGCCTCCGACTGTCAGACTGTGATTGACAGTGTTCCTCATACCGCCTCGTGAGGAGGTTTCGGATGCGTGCGATGTGCGGATGGATGGAGGCGATATCATTGCCATTGCTACGCCGAGTGATACGATACCATACGATACTGTGTGCGTGTTGAAGGGTTGCAGCAGAACAAGAGATACGGGGCATAGAGCTGGTTGAGTGTTATTGTCTATAGCGAATGCATGGAGCTGTTTGCGCATCTCCTCGACCTCGTACTTTGCCACGGCTAGAGCTTTAGGGTATCGCACTTCTCCCGCAAGTACGAGCGCCAATGCTCCCGACAAGTGCATCACAGTCTGCCGCCGCTGTCCTTTGCCCTCGCTCGCAAATGCAAAACGCCGTCGACTTGGATACCCGCTCGCCATCCTTTGACCTGGTCGCCCCCCGCCGGCACTTGCTCCGCCTAGCTTAGCACGTCAGGCTGTCTCCAATGCACATATATATATATACGTACACATGCACGGGCATATACAAATGTCTATCTTCGGAACATTTCTCAGTTGCCACTATGCCCTTCATGTACACGCCAACTCGAACATCGGTCAACCTGACGAGCGACCGAGCCATATCGCTCGCTACCATCATCTCGCGCCTCGACACCCAGACTCCCTCTTGGGCCAAAGACCAACGGGACGATTACCACAGCACCTTAACGTGGCTCGCGTCGAACCCAACCACCAACAACCTAGACCGGGTCGAAAAAGTCCTCGAGGCGCTTCAAGAGACCAAGCTCGAGTTTGAACGAGCAAACCTCCCTGGGGGGAACGAGCTGGCAAGAGAATGCGAGAACGTTCTGGATCGTTTGCCCGATCTGACCGAAGATGCAGAGTGAAGCTCTTGGAAGCGGAAGCGGACTGTAGTCAGACGTAACGGTAGACGCGAGATTCAGTCGTGATGACGGTGCATACCAGGATACACGATCATGCTCTGCTGTCCCAATATGCTCTCTCCGCTCCACCCTTCCCCCCGACAGCCAGCTTGACCGCTCCTCGCAAAGCTCCCTCGTCCCAGGCAGACCATAGCAGCGCCACATCCAGCCCCAACCTTCTCACTTTCTCGCTGGACAGTCGACCCCACGGACCGGGTACGTTGCCCTTGGACGGATGAACGAGGTGGAACAAGGGGGCCAGTCGACCTGCTACAGCTGAGAATGCCTACTCATCAGCTAAGCTCCGCCTAGTCCTTGATGCACTCACTATACCCGAGTGGAGGGAAAAGGGAGGGTGGATTGATTCTGAGCCTCGAAGCGCCATATCCAGCAAGAACCGCAAGAGAGTCTCCGTCGCAGCTTCGTCCTTCGTCCCCAGCTCCCACAGCGTCTTGGGCACATTTTCCACCCATTGTCGAATGATCGGTCTGACAGGTGACAAGGTCGAGACGAAGTAAGGATAGTTCGGATGTCGTTGCTCGTGCACTGCCAACAGGCTGATGGCGAAACGATCTCCTTGTGCTCGAATGGGGGATGAAGAGCCTTGTCGGAGGAGGTGAGAGAAAAAGGCGAGACCGACAGAAGTGGGGATGTCGTCTGGCGACGCGGGCGAGGCTGGGGGTAGGACAAGGAGAGACCATATGATGGGTAGGAGGGCGGTGTATGTGGTCAAAGTCAGGGGTGGAGCAAGAGCGTCTTTCTTTGGAGCCTGTACATGAGCCCATGTCCAGAAAGGTGGAAGCAGTCACTCACCAGAGTCTCAATGACCCATTCAGACACCTCGTCTATTGCCCAACTTTCTGCTCCGCCCGACTTCTTTCCCTTGGCTGTCTCTGCTACCTTTCTCATGCCCTTCCAAGCTTCTTCGACTGCTTTTACCCGCTCCCTCCATCCCACCTCCTTCCGACTGTTCTTGGGCAAAACCAGGTCTGGTGTGGACGGAGCAAGCAATAAAGCCAGATTGGCGTAGATGATGTCGAGCTCGAGGGAAGGAGTGAGACCGGTGGGCGAAGGGGCTGACTGCGCCTTGAACGGGAAGTAGGGAGACATGCGACGGAGAAAGTCGGAGATGGCAATGCGGACTTCTGGTCGAGGAGTCGAGGAAAAGATGGGTCGAGCGAGAGTGAGGGTGAGTGAAGCAGTAGTCAGGCAGAGTTGGGTCGGCGTCTCGAGTGTGTTCGGTGGGGCCGAAGAGGGAGAGAAAGCAGTCGGAGCAGACTCGAGAAAGGTCGACTGCAGTAGAGGGGCAAGTTGTAGATACAAGTCCTACTCGTTAGCTATGCGAAGACGATGAAAGGCCATGACTTACGACGAGAACATCTTTATGTCCATCTTGATCGTCCATCCCTCCTCCTGTCATCCTCGAAATATCCCAAGCTTCTTCTGAGCTTCCCATGGACCCAGAGCCACATCCAACGAGCCATCCCTCCAGCCAAGAAGCACTCGTTCTTACATCCACTTCTTTTCCCTTCCCCTTCCCTCTACTCAAGCTCAACCAGCTCCTGAACACTTCCTCTCCCGACCCTAGACCGCGCAGCTCCTTCTCCAAAACACATTTGATGAAGCTCAACATTGTACTGAGCGTGGTCAATCGCCCGTTCGCTCCCAGCTTGCCCATTGTCGAACTAGCTCCCTGCTCGCCTCCTAGTCCCACTGCCAACCTCAGTCCCTCCAAGATAATATTCCCTCCATCAAGAGTGGTTTTCGAGCTCGATGCGTTGGGGTTGGATGTGGAAGTGGAGAGTGGCCAAGAGCCGACGACGTGAGTGGGCACATGTTCGAGCAGTAGAGCAACGAGTTTACAAGCGTCGAGGCGGATTTCGGGAAATATGTGGGATAGAGCGGAAGAGGTTTGTAGCAGAAGAAGAGGAAGGTGTGGGCTGAGGATAGACTGAAAGTCAGTGGTGGTACTGGCGAAGTGAAGGTGGTCCTTACCTCGGGAATGGCAGATATGTACCAAGCCAAAAAGCTCAACAAGCTTTTCCTTACTCCGGTGTCCTGCACGTCAGCTCTGACGTTTGGATTGGGAGAAACTCACATCATCGGAGATCAGTCCGCCTAGAGCTCTGACCACTTTCCCTACTTCTCTACTGGAATCTACCGTCAAAATATCCTTGACTCCGCCCAGAGACTCTTTCCTGACTCCTCCATTCGGATGTCTGAACCGCAAAATCACCTCGTCGAGTGTCAACCCTCCGTTCGTCGTGGTCTCTTCAGTCGAGGCCAACGCTCTGTTCAGGTTGCTCTGCCCCGGAAGTGCAATAGCTATGAGATCAGCAACGAGCAGAACGAGAAGTCAGAAGAGGCTCACATCTTGCTTTGAAAGAGGTGTCTGTTGCGTTTGACGCAAGCTTTTTGCCCTTTCCAAGCTTGAGCTTTGCCTTCTGCCTCGTTAGCTCGTATGAATGACTGGAAGAGATGAGCTCACCGTAAAATCGGCATGCTTCTCCTGCTTCTTCTTGGTCGCTTTAGGCATGATGAATCAGTGGTCGAAAGTTGAGAGTTGCAACAACAAAATCAAGATCATGCTCGTCTCAAAGTTCTGCAACAAAGTGGAGGGTGATTACGTAATCACATGCACTCCCTGCTGCTCGTGGATTATCAACCTATGCAGCTACAACCCTCGCAAAGCCCTTGTACAGCTCCTTCCTCACGCTCTCATACGTCCTCCCCAGTCCACCTTCCAGCACAATCTGCCCCTCTCCAAGCTTTCGCACAGCTATGACGCTTCCACCTTTCGCCGAAGACCCTTTAGTGATACCCGGTCCGCAGATCAACACTCCTTCTCCAGCAAATTCGGCAGGGATAGGTGGGGTGAGAGCGGACAATCTCGATTTGAGGTTGGCCAGCCGGAGATCGCCCACGAAAAGAGATCCAGGCAGAGACACGGATCTGACCTCTGCTTTTGCCGGTTTGACGATGAGCGCCGATGATTGGATTTCCGGCTCGACAGGTTCCTCCTTGACCACCAGCTGACCGTCGGTGGTCTCTGCCGCTTCTTCCGGTGCCTCAGTGATCATAGCATTCGTTGGCTCGGCCTCGGCTTCCGGTTTCACCTCCCTGGGCGGCAAGACGATGTTGAGACCTTCAACAACGGGTACGGTTGATCCGGCTGAGAATGCAATTTGGCCATCCACCATGGCAACCTCGTACCCCTCAAACTGGCATATCAGCTCCAGACAATGCGGGTAAAAAGCTTCGTATAGCTCACCTTGGACCACTTGGCACTGAGGCCATTTGTTACGCTGTCTCCAAGCATGATGGAAAAGCTGGCAATCTGCTCTCCGATCTTGATCTCCTCGTCGGTCCTCGGCGCAAAGATGTCTCTCGTGAGGTTGGTCGTCTTGAAGTGGGACAGCAACTCGGCCGTCGAGTCCTCTGTCGATCGTACCAAAATCTAGACCATCAGAAATGGCAATCAAAGTCGAGATCAGACATACGACTTTACGAGGCTGTAGATCTGAAATGATCGTCTTGATAGCTTGTCCATCGTGCAGCCCATCCATATCCACGTAAAACACCGACGCTTTGAGATCCAGCTGCACCTCCTGGCTGACAAATTTGGACGGCACCTCTGGCTCTGCTTTCTGTCCCGTCAGCATCGCTCTTTGCCCGACTTCTCGCATGCTGACCTGTTTCTCATCGTCCTCCATCTTTTTCCTCTTCTTCTCCCTGACTTCCTCGGTTTCACCTTCTTCCTCTATCTCCCTTCCTCTCCTGATCCATTGCCCAATATCAATTCCCTCTCCATACTCGTCGATCTTCCTTCCCCTCTTCTCGACCTGCGGAAACATTCTAAACCTCGTCATTTCCCCTGCCGCCCCTCTGCCCACTCTCGTCTGTTGCCCCTTGACGTAAATGTCGAAACTCATCTGGAGTCTTTCCTCCGGGTCGGGATCCGCTCGAGCAATAATAATCCCATCTGCCGGGTCGTCTCCCCCTTCTGAGCCGGATTCAGAGTCGGATTCGAGATCGTCGGCTTCTAGCATACGGCGAGATCGATCGAGGGCAGCTTGTTGAGCTTGTTCTTTCTCTTTGAGAAGACGTTCGGCTTCGAGATGCGCTTCGAGCTCTGCTCCGACCAGCGGGACTTTCGAGTTGAGCTGCTTGTCAGTGCTTGATCTGGAAAGCACCATATCGAGACTCACCTCGATCTGAATTGGGCCGTCGAGATCCTGCATATGCCCTATGCGACCTCTACCCCATCGAGCACTCTGATCCTGCTGCACCTCCCATCGATCGTACAGATCTCTCGCCAGAGTCTTCTCTTCCCCTCGATTCGTCAAAAGGATCACGTTTCCTTCTGTCCCCGCCAATGTCGAAAACAGCCACCTGGACGGACCGTGCGAAAGCGTAGGGGGAATGGCAAGGATGAGTTTCGGTCGGTTATTGGGATACGCTCGAGCAAGATCGCTTGGCGAGCTGTAGAATTCCACATGCCTGATTGTCAGCTTTGTCGACAATCGTAAAGCTTAGAACCTCACCCAAAGTCGAGTGCTCCATATTCTGATCCCATCGCTCCTCCTGTCCTACGCAGCTTTTTCCCCTTGTTCGACTTTCGACTCTCCAGCACTTCATCTTCCCCACTGTCCCTCACTACACCTCCCATCCATTCTATCAGACTTCTAGCAAAGTTGACCATATCCTGCGCAGTCCTTGATACGAGGCATAGCGGGAACGGCCACATTTGCAGCGGTGGGAGTGGGTTGAGAGGGGAGGGTTGGAGTTTGAATGTCCAATGTTGGTCTAGCAATACGAGCAGCTCGAGTAGTCTTGGCGAGGGGTCGACGGGAAGGAGGACAGAATGGGCAGAGTGTAGAGTGTTGGTGATGAGGTCTGAATATGTTAGGCTTTTATGCGATCAAACACTGCCAAGCTCACCTAGCAGAGCTGTCTCTCTATCTCGCCGTTTGGGACTTACGACTTGACTCCTGCTTCCTTCCACAATCAAGAGATCTGGCCTCAAGATCTCCTCTGCGTAGCCCGACTGTCCTCCTGATCCTGGCTGGTCAGCTAGATTTCCTCCACGAGTAGGGTAGCTCACCTCCCACCATCCCGTCCAGGTGCCGCTCGCCCGAATGATTTATTCCTACCGCATATAACACTGTGCCGGAGGTGGGAGACCGTATTTTGAACAAGGTCCCCCCAAGTGTATGACCCGAAGGAAAAGGTGTCAGGAGCAAATGCGACAACTCGCCTGATGATCAGCGACCGTCCCATTATTTTCCAACTCACCTCCTAAGTGTAGAGGCTGATTGTACCGTATCGCCTTGATCCAATCGAAAGCTTCGTGCACTTCTTCTACAGTCGGTACAAACGGACCTCGTAAAGGCTGTTTTCCCTTGTCCAGCTTTGGACTGCCCTCCATATCATCGTCTTCCTCTTCAGCAGCGTCGTCGTGTTCAATGTCGTCGATGGGATGCTCGGAGCGCCATGATTCCACTTCTGCCAGACAGACGACTCGACCCATCTCGACTGTCGGCTGGGTAGCATAGACGGGACATGTCAGACCCCAATGAGCGCGTGCGTAGGGATAGAGCGAGATATAGTTGGTGGGGGAGTGGGAGAGTAGTACGAGCGAAAGCGTTGGTGCGAGTCTGCAAGGTTAGCAATCATCCAAAGAAGCTCCAGATTGCCTCACTCTCGAATCTTCTCTTCGTACTCCCAAGATGTCTGTTGAGCGTTGGCTCGATAGTCCCTTTGACCCAGGTCGAGCAAGATTCGAGCTTCGTCCAGCTGTAACAGGAAACAGACTGGTTCCGAGGTCGAGGAAGAAGCGGCGGATGAGGATAGCGGAGTGAGGGTGATCATCTTCGAGTCTACTCTTGCCTATGCGAGGTGGTGTACTCTACCCCTTGTCTAGGTGATGTATATACGGTCGATGTTACCGAAAGAGCCTTGCTCGTCGGGTCGAGACTTGTACTCTACTTGTACTTGTGGTGAGCGGGATCAAATTCAACAGACAGGTGCCTGGACCGTTGCCTATTCTTCGGTCTGTTGATCGTCGCAGATCACTTTGCTATGCCTTTGCACCTTTGACTTATACCTTCCCTTCCTTCGACTTCCTTGATCACCCACCTGCATACAAAACACCGACACTT
>JALPCD010000266.1:0-16897 GCA_026538415.1 Cryptococcus sp. GC_Crypt_1
CACCACCGCCTCTTCCTCTTGATCTTCCTCACTTTCTCCAGGAAACCCTCCTCCATCGCTCTCCTCATCTTGCAGCTCAGCCTTGACCGGTTGCGCGACCTTCTTCTTTGTTCGACTGGACAAACTCGTGCTTGCGTCTTCAATGGGTCCACTGACCGTCCTCGTCGATCTCCTAGGCGGCATATCGGCTCGAACAAGACGAACAAGACGTATGGGGTAAGTGTATGTCGATATAGGCGGTCGAGTGAGTCAGGTTGTCTGGTACGAATTGTTGTTGTTGACTTTGGGCGGTGAGACGCGACGCGACAAATATGCATACACACGTGGATCCCACGCGACAATAATGCCACGTCGGAGTCGATGAGCAGGATTAAGAAGCGTCTTATCATGCGCCACTCAGGCACGTACTACCTGGGTGGCGGCGGTTGACTAATCTCCCCTCCCCATGTCTTTCTTTTTCTGATTCCGCCGATCGCCCTAGTCTGACTGTGCAACTTGATCCACCCAGTCAACCTCACATCATCTCGACCACATAATTACAACCTACTCTATATCTAGTCAGCGACACCACCTCTCGACCCCAGTCTTCACTTCTCGTCTCTCTTCTCCCCATCTTCACCCAAAAAGACCTTGTTGAACGGGGTCACGCATCACGTTGGCGCAGCATGCCTCCTCGACGCACACGCTCCACTCGACAACCCCTTCCTACCCCTGCTACTTCCAACAAGGCCGAGTCTATAGCGTCTACCCCTGGGCGACCGAACGAGAAGATCCAGAGCGGCCTGTTGACGCCTACGAGCATGACCGACGCGTCGGAGCACGGGATGGAGGTGGACGTGTTTGATGCTGTCAAGATGGAGGAAGAGGAAGTGGTGCAAATCAGCACGGGCACCAAGCGTAAAGGTGAGCTGATAGACAAGTGCTATGTAGCTGACAGACAGCTGAGGATGTCGATGTCGATTCGGGCTCGTCGGACATCTCCCCTACACGATCTGCTTCTTCCACTTCCACTTCCACTTCGAACAGAACGTCCGAGCGGTTCGTCCTCGACTCGGTCATCGTTCCTTCTCGACGATCCAAGCTCTCTACCGAAAAGACAACAAGTGCGGACAACCTCACCCTTGCGACAAAGGTAAATGGACGAAGTAGCCTGGCCAAGGTGGAGCCTGATCAAGTGAGTCACGTCACCCTCCCTCTTCAACAATCTACCGTTGACATTCAGGACCACGATATGAGCCATGACGACAACGACGAGACGCTCGAAGAACCGAAGGAAATCAATAAGGGCAGACTGAAGCGCAAGGTCGGCAACGGTGGACGACCCGACCATCAACCCTTTAGTGTCGGCAAACACTCGACTGTGCGAAAAGAAAATGCCGACGAACTCGCTCTCAGCTCTGACGACTCGGTCTTTGACGATGAACCGAGTTCCAAACGCAAAGGGAACGGCAAGGGAAAGGGCAAGGGCCGGGGGAAGACGGTAAAAGCGGATATGGCTAGCGAAGAGTCCGAATTCGTGGCAGGAGGGAGTGACGACGATTTTGCCATGGACAGTGAGGCAGAGGAGAAACAGATGAAGAAGGCTATCAAACAGTCGATGGGAGAGGATGTTGAGGTCGGAGGGTCTAGCAGTCGGGCTTCGTCTGCTTCGGCAAGAGGGAGAGGGAGAGGACGAGGAAAGGCACCAGCTGTCGGAGGGAGGAACAACGCTTCGACTCTGCGAAAAGCAGCTGCTAAAGCTGCCGAGAGTGCGTTATGCTTCGATATCTTCAAGTTTTGTGGCGCTGATGGTAGAACGAGCAGCGCATGATCGAGGGGAAGACACGCCGTTTTCTGTCGACTCTGGCGCTAGCTCTGACAGCGAGTTCAAACCTGTCCAGCGGACGCCCAAATCCAACGCTGGCGGTTCTTCCGCGCTGCCCTCTGGATCCGCCACGCCCATGGACTACGAAGATTACTCGGACGGTAGCGATCTATCCGATTTGTCCGACGATAGTGATATTGGATATCGAAACAAGAAGGGGAAGAAGGGGAAGTCTGTCTGGGGAGCAGGAAGACGACTCGAGACGGGAGAAGTGGAACCTGGAGGATTGGATCCTGGATTGTTGGACGACATGGACGTCGAGACGAGGGCGAAGAATCTCAAGATTCTGCGAGAACAGCACAAGAAGAGAAAGGCGGAGGAAGAGGCAAAGATGGGACCTATCAAAAAGGCCGAGAGAGAGTTGAAGGCGAGATTGCAGAGAAAGTTGACCCAGGGCGAGAAGAACTTGATCCGGCTTCAACATGTGAGTGCAAGTACCAAGTACGATGGGACGGCGCTGACGAGCAGCATCACGAAGAGCTGCAGGATGTGTGGGGAGATCTTGCCGAGACGATCAAGCCGGTCAAGCCGACCCCCATGGAAGCTCATCCTTCGCTCAAGTTGACGCTCTTGCCGTTTCAAAAGGAGTCGTTGTTTTGGATGAAGAAGCAGGAAGAGGGACCATGGAAGGGTGGAATGCTCGCAGACGAGATGGGAATGGGCAAGACGTGAGTTATTCGAAGCGTCTTGTATAGGCAAAGCTGATGATCAGTATTCAGACGATCGCTCTGCTTCTTTCCGAGCCTCGACGAAAGCCTTCCTTGGTCGTTGCGCCGGTTGTCGCCTTGATGCAGTGGAAACACGAGATCGAGACACATGCGGAGGGGTTCAAGGTCTGCTTGTGGCATGGTCAGTCAAAGATGAAGTCGTCCGACCTCAAGAAGTTTGATGTGGTGAGTTATGCGAGCATGGATCCGGATGTTTGCTGTAGCTCACCGTCAGGTCCTCTCGTCATACGGCACGCTCGAAGCGGCTTTCCGACGACAACAGCGAGGATTCAAGAGGGGAAACATGTTCATCAAGGAGAAATCGCCAATGCACGATCACAAGTGGTTCCGGTGAGCTCTTAGACAATCCCGCTAGGCGCATCTGACATTCAGGGTTATCCTCGATGAAGCGCACAACATCAAGGAGCGATCGACCAATGCTGCCAAAGCCGCCTTCGCCCTCGACGCCGAGTACAAGTGGTGTCTTTCCGGTACACCGCTCCAGAATCGAGTTGGAGAGCTGTACTCGCTCGTCCGATTCTTGGGCGCCGACCCGTTCAGTCACTACTTTTGCAAGAAGTGCGATTGCAAGTCTCTTCATTGGGCGTTCAAGGACAGGCGATCGTGCGACCAGTGTGGGCATAGCCCCATGCACCATGTCTGTTTCTGGGTAGGCTAAGCTATGTCTGACCGGGATGAAAGCTGATTGTCAGAACACGGAGATCCTCACGCCCATCGCCAAGTACGGTATCGAGGCTGGAAACCCGGGTCATACCGCCTTCAAAAAGCTCAAGATATTGTTGGACCGAATGATGTTGCGACGAACTAAGTTGGAACGAGCGGATGATCTGGGTTTGCCCCCGAGAACGATTGTGGTTCGACGAGATTACTTTTCGCCGGCAGAGAGTGAGCTATACAAGAGTTTGTTCACGGATGCCAAGAGGACGTTTGCGACCTATGTCGACCAGGGTACCGTTCTCAACAGTCAGTCCGCATCCGTTCAGTATAGTGCAACGCTGACGGGTAGACTATTCGAATATTTTCTCTTTGATTACTCGAAGTGAGCCTTGTCGCCTGTGGAGACGGGCATGAGCTGACGGCAGTGCGACAAATGGCTTGTCACCCCGATTTGGTCTTGCGATCCAAGACGAGTGTACTCGCTCAGCCTGGAGTTGAGGGGACAGTCTGCCGAATCTGCAATGATCAAGCGGAAGACGCCATTGTCTCGCAATGCAAGCACGTCTTCGACCGAGAGTGTATACGACAGTATCTCGAGGTTCAACAGAACCGAGGGAGGGCAGTGAGTCGGTCAATCGAGTCTCAAGTGATGGTGCTGATGGGACAGCCGGAATGTCCTGTTTGCCACATCGAGATTTCTATCGATCTCGAAGGCGAAGCGATTGATCTCGAGGCGTATGCTGGGTCGGCGACCAAGGGCAAGGCGAAGCAGGGGATCTTGTCGAGGCTCAACCTTGATGTGAGTAGCTATAGGCAGGGTTGCCTTTGAGCTGACGGGTAGAATTGGCGGTCTTCGTCCAAGTTGGAAGCTTTGCTCGAAGAGCTCGAAAAGCTCAGAGCAAAAGACTGTACCATCAAGTCGCTTGTCTTGTAAGCTTTATGACGCAGTGTAGAAAATCATTGGCTGACGGTGCAGCTCTCAATTTGTGTCGTTCCTCGATCTGATCGCTTTCCGACTCCAACGAGCTGGCTTCAATGTGAGTCGGGCGACATTGACGAGTGGTCTGTCGCTGACTCTATAGATCTGTCGACTGGAAGGTGGAATGACGCCTCAACAGCGAGATGCGACTATTCAACACTTCAGTGAGCACGATGGTTCAGTATCATCGGATCAAGCTGACAAGAAGTGAAAAACACCGAGGTGACCGTATTCCTCATCTCGCTCAAAGCTGGAGGTGTCGCTCTGAACTTGACGGAAGCATCGATGGTGTTCATGATGGACTCTTGGGTGCGCAGTGAAGCATTTGATTTGAGACATGAAGCTGACGATTAGTGGAATCCATCTGTCGAGTATCAAGCGATGGACCGGATCCATCGATTGGGACAGAAGCGACCGGTCAAGGTTGTCAAGCTGGTTGTGCAGGACTCGATCGAGGAGCAAATTGTGGCGCTTCAGGCAAAGAAGCTGGCCATGACGGAAGCAGCGCTGAGCACCGATCCCGATGCCGCGCTGGGTAAACTTACCGTTGAAGATGTGAGTTGAGCGGTCCGGTCATGAATTTTGTGGACAGGTGCTGACTTGCAGTTGGGTTTCCTGTTCAAGATGTAGACGGACGAGGGTGTGACGAGATTAGATTTTGTAGATAGCATATACCACGACTAGACTTTGTACAGCGATACGATAGGGTCAAACCGGGGCGACAATCGCCTTCCACTTATGCACTATGTGATTAACGCGTCTGGGATATAGCTTGTGCATGATACAGGAGAGTCTGGCAAATCGTAGAAGCATTCGGTCACTCCTTCTCTACAGGTGGACGCTCCTCAAGCAGCATCGACCGCCATCCGGGATTCTGAGGCATCCTCTTCCGCCTGTTCCCTTTCCAACAGCTCTCTCGCCTTCTTCATCGCAAACGCCGCTTCTTTGGCATAATGCGCTCCCCGCTTCTTCTCAAACTCCTTGTGTCGAGCTCTAGTCTCCTCGTCCATATCCTCGTCCGAATCGCTGAACACCTCGCCAGAGTTCTGCATCGTGTTCGCCTGCGTTGCGCCAAGAGGAGCGGGCACGGTCGCTTCACCATCTGCTAGTGCCTTGCCAGAGGAAGAAGAGCCAGAAGAAGGTCGTCGTTGGGCGTCGCCGTTTTGCGATGAAGAGGAAGAAGAGGAGGATGAACGGGTTCCGCCAGGTCGGACGGGTCGATCTCGGTCGGGGAGGGAGAAGGAGGGTGATCGAGAGGAAGAAGACGAGGCAGAGGGTCGACGGGCGTTGGTCAAAGTGTTGGCGGCGAGCGAGGGCGAGGGGAGGCTGGGGAATTAGCACGTTTGTCATCTTCTGTATTGGGTAAGGATGCAGGCCGGCTGCTTACCTGTTCCTGCCTGGACTCTTAGGGGACACAGGAGTCTCTCGGCCCAAGTCAAAGTCGGGTACATCTGGCACATCAGCAGATGCTCGAGGGATGTGTCTGTCTTTGGGCTCACCTCCTAGAACTATATCATTCTCCGCGTCGTATCGGACATATGGCGTCTTGGGCTCATCAATCTTCATCAACGAGTCTTTGCCGACTTCGGTCTCTGCAATGTTCTGCTCATCCCATTTCAAGCTATCATCAGTCAGTCTTCGCTCGAGGACTACTCGACATGACGTGCACGGTGTGTCGAACGGGGGAGGTCGAAAGATGGACTCACTGTTCGGCGGCTTGACGCTCTGCATCGGTAGCGGGCGACATGGCGGTCCCATCGTCCAACTGAGAAGGACGTCGGTTCAACGGGTTCTTGAGGATCCCACGAGCGGGTGTGGGCCGCTGTCCGCTCGGTCCGGGTGAGACGAGGTCATCTTCGTGCACTTGCGCATCTGGAGGTGGGATATCGATGTGCGTAGGATGTGGTTGGGACATGGTGGGAGGTGATTATCGATGAGGAAGGTGGAGGTGGTGGTGGTCGAGTGAGAAGGGGTGTATGATATGGGTATGCGTGTTGGTCGGGTAAGAGAGGGTGGGTGAGGGTGTCGGCAACGGTGAGGTCACATGGGAAATGGGATAAAATACATCAAAGGGAAAATGACTATGAGGTAAATATTACCCCGTGAGGAGATTATTCGGCGACCCCCGCCTATCGTGTAATTCCTCCGACGCGACAAGACCCGCTTGCCACGTCGACTAACCGGGGACGAGCGAGGAGATTGAACATTCGATCCTCTTCTACACTCTTGCATCTCTTTCCCATCTACCACATCCTCGACGATGAAAGCACAAAACGTAGTGTCCGCCGCTGGAACAAGCGCCCTCATTCTCGCTGCTTCAGTCAGCGCAGAAGCGGCTTTCCAGGTGAGCTCATCGTCTCCACCCCCCTTTCTCCCCTTTGTCCTGCCACCTCTATGCAACTTTTACTAATGTGTCCAGTCGACACAGGTCAAAGCACCCTTCATCGAGCAGTTCCAGGAACAGATTCCTCAATCTCGATGGACTGTCTCGCAAGCGACTGTCCAGACGCCCGTTGGGGACGAGGTGTTCTCGTATGTCGGTGCTTGGGCCGTCGAGGAGCCTGAAGTCTTCCCTGGTATCAAGGGCGACACTGGATTGGTCCTGAGTAAGCGGATCTTCACTTAGCCCGTGGATTGAGCTAATGGGTGTCAGAATCAAAAGCTGCGCATCATGCCATCTCTACCCTCTTCCCCGAGCCAATCGACCCGAAAGGCAAGCCTCTGGTCGTTCAATACGAGGTGAAGCTGCAAAAGGGGTTGGAATTTGGAGGAGCGTACATCAAGCTCTTGACATGGGGCGAGGAGGGTCCCCCAGATGGATCCGGGTACACCCACAAGGGGGGTCGCGCCCCCCCCCCCCCCCTCCTCTCGAGTCTGTGAGGAGGAAAAGAGCTAATCGCAGACACCGTTCACCATCATGTTTGGTCCCGACAAGTGCGGCTCGACCAACAAGGTGCATTTTATCTTCAGGCATCAGAATCCCATGACTGGCGAGTGGGAGGAGAAGCACCTGAAAAATCCTCCTGCGCCAAAGATTACCAAGACGACTGCGCTCTACACTCTGATTGTCAAGTGAGCGAAACCCGCTTTCCAGATCTGAAAGGGTATGCTGACGAATAGCCCGGATCAGACTTTCGAGATTCTCATCAACGACGAAAGCGCACGGACCGGTAGCTTGTTGGAAGACTTTCACCCGGCTGTCAACCCGCCCAAGGAGATCGGTGAGCTCTTCGCTTTCCATGAAAGGCTCGAGCTGACGGACAGATGACCCGGAAGACTTCAAGCCCGAGACCTGGGTCGATATCGCCGAGATTGACGATCCCGATGCGACCAAAGTGAGCTAACGCCATCACCTGATCGAGTATTAGCTGACATGTAGCCCAATGACTGGGACGAGGATGCTCCGCTCATGATTGTCGACGAGAACGCGAGTATGCCCGCCGACTGGTTGGAAAACGAGCCGGAAACCATCCCCGACCCAGAAGCCGAGAAGCCGGAAGAGTGGGACGACGAGGAAGATGGAGATTGGATTGCGCCTGGTGTGCCCAACCCTCGATGTGAAGAGGGAGCGGGATGTGGACCATGGACCGCTCCCAAGATCAAGAACCCTGCTTTCAAGGTGGGCCGAAGAGCTGTTCTCAATGGCACAACGCTAATGTACAGGGAAAGTGGACCACGCCTCGAATCTCCAACCCAGAGTACAAGGGAGTCTGGGCACCAAAGCAAATCGCCAACCCGGCTCACTTTGAGGACAAGTCGCCCTCTGATTTCACCAAGATTGCCGGTATCGGAATCGAGCTTTGGACCATGACCGAGGACATTCTGTTTGACAACATTTTCGTCGGACACGACGCTGCGGCCGCAAAGACTTTCGCCAAGGAGACGTACCACGTCAAGAAGCCGGTCGAGCAGGAAGCCGAGGGTTCTGCGCCTGATGAAGATGACGAGGAGGGAGCTTCCACCTTGGTTGACAAGATCAGGTTGAGGGTTTACGAGTTTATTCGTGAGTCGGGTCATATTTCGCTTGGATTCTGCTAATGTGGCAGACCTCGCTGGATTCGATGTTGCCCATGCCATCAAGACGATGCCCGACGTCGCGGCCGGTCTCGCCGCTGCCGCATTCACCTTCCTCGGTATTCTCCTCGCCACGCTCGGTATTATCGGCTCGAAGCCTACCACTGTCAAGACGACTACGGTCAAGGCGAAAAAGATCGTTCCCGACCACAAGGGTGTTGTTCCTGTTGCCCCAGCTGGAGAGGAAGAGAAGAAGGCTTTGGAGGACGCCGGTGTCGAACTGCCAAAGAAGCGCGCTACTCGGGCTACCAAGGAGTAGAGTGGTTTCCGGTGAGGAGTGGGAGGACGTAAGGAGCTGGGAAGTCGAATGCGTAGTAGAACGACGGGTCGAGTAGACGAGAAGATAATCACAGATGCATAGAATCTGCAGCACTTTTGTGCCCACCTTACTTAGACGCTTGTCGTCGTGAAGCGTTACCATGAGATTGGCCTGTTGACACCTCGTCGCGAGCTTCTCGACGCGTTTCAGATTCGGGTCGAATTGTCATTCTCAGCATATACCACCATCATTCCAACATTATCCATTCGCTTCATCTATTATAGCTATACTTCACACGTAGTTCGATAGCCGAAAGTATCAGCCGCTGAGCGGTTCCACCCACTCTATCGACTTGCCAGCCCGGCCTACGCCTCGCCATGTTCAAGTCGAAAGCTCCCTCTCTGCCGCCCGAGACCGACTTTACCAACAATCTCCGGGAAACCTCGTTCTACCGATATGGTCACCTCCGTCCACTCGGCCTCACAGGCGAGGTTACTTCTCTCGCTGTCGACCCCACTCTGTCCCTCTTTGCTCTCGGCACCTCTAGCGGCCTCGTACACGTCTACGGTCAACCCTCGTTTCAATTCACCTTGCCCGTCTCTGTCGCTTCCTCTTCCGCCCCCGCTCGAGCTATCCGGTTCCTCCTTTTCCATCCGGGCCACTACCGCCTCATCGCGGCCGACGATAACAATACGATCCATTCCTTCTCCTTGCAACATCTGACGGACCATCCCAATCCGCTCACTCATCCGCCTTTGCCGGTCAAAGAAGGGAGTTATACGATATGGGGAACGATCACGTCGATCGAGCAGCCCCTGCCTAGTTATACGCACTTGTTGATGACTATGAAAGATGGGACGACTCTTGCTTGGGATGTGACGAGGCGGGTGTTGGGGGATTGGAAGATTGGCAACATGTGGATGGAGCATGAAGAGCGGATGGTGAGGAGCGGTATACCCGGTCGACACAAGACACTAGGAGGGTGAGTCGAAGCCTCGCAGAGGATAGGAGCGATTGTGCTGATGGGTAGTCCGCAGGCGACGTGTATGGCTATGAATCCTAGGGATTTGAATATCATCTTGCTGGGATACGAGGGAGGAGTCGTCGCTTGGAATATGCAAAAAGGCATGGTGGAAAAGGCGTTTGAGATGGCTCTTCCGCCAGGGGCTCCTGGAGGTGGCTCATACGCCGATGCGGATGGGGTGAGCAATCTCTTTCCATGTCATGTACTGCGCTAACCCGCGCTAGTCGCTATGGACGGAACGGACACCCGCTGTCAGCTGTATCTCTTGGCGACCCGATGGACTCATCTTCGCCATAGGCCATACCGACGGCTGTATCACCTTTTGGGCATACGCAGAATCCGACAAACCGCTCATGGTCCGGACAGTCACACACGAAGACGTCAATGTGTCCGACGCCGAAGAGCTCTTCAGCGCCGGAGCGCTCGATAATCAACTCCGACCGAAAGACGGTACTTCCGCCTTGTCGGCGAATCGAGAACCCATCTTCAAGCTATCCTGGGCTGGATTCCCCGACCAACCGTCTCTGCGTGCGCTCGTAGCTGCCCAAGGGACCGAAGCGGCCGGCGAACCTCTATCCAACGCTACAATGGACTATGCAGAGAGGGGAGAGACATTGTTGCTCGTTCTCGGAGGACAGAGTCCAGGCGAACGACCCGGAATCAACGTTTTGCAGTTTCCAGCGTATATGCCTCCTCCGATATCTGCGAAGAAACCGCCCATGTCACCTTCCGAAAGTATGCCTCTGGCCGATCGATACGCTTTCCGAGACTCGCTCGCTCCGACTGGATCGTCTTTTTACCCTACTCGAACGCCACCAGAGGACTTTGTGCTCTTACCGCGATCTTCGCCTTACTTTGGTCTGGCACACGATCCCATCGCCATCATCGTCTCGCTCACTCCTGATCCCTCGCATTCCTCTATCAATGCGCCTCAAGCTCAGCGGACTGTCGAGTCTTGGGCGTTCCCTCCACCTCGATCTACAATCGTTCCTCCATCTCCAGGAAGGAAGAATTACGTCTTACCTGGCGAAGGTGAGAAGATTGTCGCCATGACTCCTGCACCAGCTTTTGCTTCGAGACCCGAGACGCCTCGTTCAGCGTCTGGAGGATGGAAACTACCTTGGACGACCGCTGCGACTCCCTCTCCAGCTGGTGTATCGCCCACTGGTCGGCTGTCCACCCCTGACTCGGTCAGTTCAGCCGGAGCGCCGAGTGGTAGTCTACGCGCTCGAACGAAAGCTCGACAGCGATATCGACTTCCCTCATCCATATGGTCCGGTAGATATACCGTTCTCACTGCCGATATACACTCTTTACCCACTTCGACATTCAAAACGCTCATCTCGTGGAGCATAGAACATGCCGGTACGGAAGACGCCCCTCGCCTACCGATCTACGGTGGACTCGCTGTGCCAGACTTGCAGTCGCACGGTGCGCCAGATGTCAAGGTGACCAAGATGGAAAGTTACCGGATCCTCGTCACGTCTCATCCTGACGCTACCATCCGATTCTGGGACATCTCGCCCCATTTACTTCTTCTACCCACGCCTCTTCGATTCGAGTATCCCGGTGCTCTACCTCATTTGACGATTTCGCTCGGAACGTATCTCTCCCATCCCGATTTGGCCCATCTCCCCCTCGGCAAGCTATGGGAGCACGACCGATCCAAGGTGGTCATCAAGTCGGTCCATCTCGCCAAGGAGGCGCTAGAATGCACAATCACCATGCTCACTGGGGAAATCATCGTCCTCAAATTCGCGCCGGGCAAGGGCAAAGCCGCAGAGGGAGACGAGGTGGAAACGCTGGACGGGGAGAACGAGTCGCCGAAGGATGGATACTTTCCGCCAGTGATGACAGTGCCTACGCAAGATCCGAACGAGTGGGTAGAGGAGGTTTTGGAGATTGGGCATTTGGCGAGGACGAGGGTGGATGGCTTTAGGCCTGTAGCGGTGTTCACGCCAAAGAGGGGAGAGGTGATACATTGCGCCGTGTCTAATATCGGTGAGTCGATTGGCACGCCCGGCGACATAAGGATAGCGGTGGGGAGAAAGATGGAACCAGGCTGATGAGTAGGCTTCCTGGCGGTTGCGTTTGCGAGCAAGAGTCTGGGGATCATCGATATGCGTGGACCGGATTTTATCCTACGGGAAGGGTATGATGCGGATGGGGGGAACGTCAAGAAGAGGAAGAAGAAGGGGAATGTGCAGAATGTCCCTGGGGAGAATTCGTTGGTTGGCTCATTGAAGTGGGTCGTAGCGGGCATGGGTAACGGTGAGTCTTCCCCGCCTTGCTCCTTACACTCCTCTCTTGAGTTGAGGGGTCCGCTGATATGGCAGATCCAACACCTCGACCTCGTCTGATCGTATCTTATGCGAAAGGGTGAGTAGCCTTTCTCGTCAATGTGCAACAAACTGATGAGCAGGATGACCAAGATTTACACTCTTGCCAATGTGTTGGGCGAATGGGTCGTCGAGCAGAAACCGCCTACCTTCACCAACGAGTCTCTAGCCAACCCCATTGCTTCTTTCGTCCTCGACCCGCTTACCGGCAACGAGCTGTCGCCTACCGCTGAAGCACTCCAAGCGGCCATGCGAGGTCAATCGCACGATACGAAGGAAGCCAAGAATGCGCCCCCGCACTGCCTCTGGATTGCAGTATCGAGAAAGAGTATAAGGATCGCGGTCAACTTCGATGGGGAGAGGGTGGCCAAGGTCGAGCTGGAGGAAGAGGAGCTTGCAGAGGCGTTCTACGTCACGAGGCATGGTGAGTACCGGGCGAGAAAGAGGTGCCAGAGATGAGTTGATGTGGTCAGGTCAGAAGGTCTTGGTGGGGATCACCAACAAGGGGACTGCGTTGTTCTACTCGTTGCCTTTCTTGGAGTTCATCACGAGGATAGAGCTGTACTACGGGCATCAACCGTACGTCGAACCACGGTGACTCTTCCTCCGATTCTCTGTCTCCCATGGCATGTCGAGCCAAGTTGACGTCTAGCCGACCGATAGGCAAGATATCGATGGACGACCGATCTGGCGATTTTATCGAACACTCCAGTCCACTGGATATCAACCTCCGGACGTTGTTCCACTTCCGCAAGCCTTATCCGCCAAGGTTGGACCCTTGTTTCCTCAAAAGGGCCATCCCGCCTCAGCCTTTGCCTGCGAGCTATACCACTATGTCGTGGATATGGGGCAATGCGCCCATCACCGGTGCCCAACTCGACACTATCAGTAAGTCTACACCCCCCGGTGGCGTTCCAGCTTTACTGACACCCAGTCGCGGGTCCATCTCGACCTCCTCTGCCCAAAGCCCCTCCTGCGCCCAAACAACCCCTGATCACGTGGGGTAAACCCCCAGAGGAACCCGTCAAACCGCCCACCGCGTCCGCCGACATTTGGCCCAAACGTACGGCTGTGGGTAAACAGTCGGCCCCGGTGCGCGATGCTAGAGAGAGGGAAGATGCGTACACCGAGATGAGGAATGCGGCGGCGGAACGGGGGAATTATCTGGATAATCTGGGAGATCAGTTGAACAATGTTAGCGTCAGCGCTGGGAATTATCTCCAGCAAGCGAGGAATGCTGCGGTGAGTCAATACGTCTTTGCGCTTTTCTTCCTAGAAGGAGGAAATAGCATATGGCGGAGAGAGTGTGCTGATGGGCAGATGAAAGAAGCGGCGAAGAGTACGGCAAAAGGGATGTTTGGGAAATTGTTGTAAAACCTATCGCTGGCCGCATGTACGATCAGTTGGACTACCTTGCGCCAGTCGAGCAGCAGAAAGGATATCCTCGCGTTTCGGTAGGCTTGGTTGGACTGATGCTTCAAATTTTCCCCTTACTCGACCTTCGATTCGCCAGCAGAAAGGATGTTCCCTGCGTTGTGATTTGCTTGGCAGGATTGACGCTTCGATCTTCCCCTTACTTAAACTTCGCTTCACCAGCAGAAAGGATGTTCCCTGCGTTTCGCCAGGCTTGGCTGGACTGACGCTTCGATCTTCCCCTTACTCGACCTTCGATTGATCGGCTTGTTAGGACTGACGCTTCGATCTTACCCTCTCTCGACCTTCGGTCAAGGTCGACAAAGGGAGAACCGAAACGTGTCTGTCTGCGATCGGCGTGTCACCGCTGCTCGATTGTGAGAGAACCAAACGACTTGACTTCTCGATCCTTCGCTCCTTCGCTCGCTAGACTGATCAAAGGTGTGCCTTCCATATGAGATTTGTCGGGTGACGAATAGGTTTGAACGCCTCCACCAGGATTGGGTATAAAGGTCATCTGATCGCAATTGTGGCTTGTCTCTCTCATTCGCCCGTCCACCCTTTCAGATTCCAACGACATGTCTTCGCCTTCAGCCGGCTCGGTGATCACTTGCTCTTTCGTTGAGTCCGACCGAGAACTACATGGTCCGCCAGACAGCTTTGACACTCGGCGTTTCGTTCAAGGTGCATACACGTTGCTCAGAAAGTTTGCCGAAGATACTATTCACTCGGACGATTATATCGACATCAGACCATGGCGAACGCTCTGTCTAAAAGCCATGTACGGGCCTAGTCTGGAGATGGAAGCCAACGACGATTTATACGCCGCGATGCACACGTTCAGTCAGTCAAAAGACGGGGAAGGGGACAATCCCATCGGCAGAGTTTACCCTGCGGACAACACGCGCGACGCGAGGTCGACGATGGATATCACCGACGAACAAAGCAGGCGCTATGACGGTCTGGTTCAAGAGGGTACAAGGTCGGTCACCATGAAAGTCCGTCAAATATTGTTTGCGCAGTACAAAGCTGGAACGTCCGACTTGTCAGAGGAGCTCTACCGGAAGATGTGGTCAGGAACAAAAGACCACGTCTTGTCCAAGATCAAGGGTCTGGTAAACCCCAGTCATGTCACTGTGGTCTGGACGGAGAGCGAGAATGCTACGCAAGTGGTGGTGCCCGGTCAAAAGACCAAGAGAAACGTCTCCGTCGAGTACGCCTGGCCGCTGCCCTCTGGAAAGACGATCCAGTCTGAGCCTGATGATGCCCCTGATGATGCCGACGTCGAATCGGAAGGCGCAAAGTCGACTCAATTCGAAAGTGTGATGATTCTGCCGTGGGTGATGCAGGGCGAGCGAGGTTGGGCGGACGATCTCAAGGGACAGGCAGGGTTGTCGCTGACCGCGGTGGTGCGCTGCGAATTCGAGCTGGAGTGTGAGCCTGCAAGCGAGCTGGTCACAGAGCAGACTCCCGTGGACGATATTGATATACCAGAATCGTCCACGTTCACCGAGATTCCGGAAGCGTCCTCTGATGCCAAGGACAACTCTGATGCCAAGGGCAAGAGGAGATCTCTCCGTGAAAGGTTCAGCAGTGCCTTGACAGAGTTCAAGAAGGGGTCGGGTTAGATCGCGAGCTCAGATGAGTGAATATCAGTGGTCGAGTAGGGCCGAGCTAGGAGGGGGTCGACGCACACCTCGAGCGCTGTTGGGCGCGTCTCGGAGCGCGGAGGGTAGTGTGAAATTGAATGGTAGAGTACTGCATGGATGCGTATCAATTGTGACGATCACAAAATAGTACCCACTGACTCGTCAGCTTGTTTTCCTTCCTACCGGATATCTTCTTCTCCAAAATGGGATGGTAGGATTGGTTGATGAGTGGGAGGTGGCGCAGATGCTGCAGTGAGTCGACAGGTCTTCCCCACTGACTTTGCATTTTGCGGAATGGTGACCGACCGGTGGCGGATAATGGGCGGAGGTGAGTAGAATAGATGAAGGAAGCTGCGAAAAGTACGGCGGAGCATGTTAAGACAGAGTACGTTTGGGAGATTGCTTGCAGAAGTGTAGCTGGCGCGTGCTATGACTTGGCCGGCCGACGCGTGTCAAGGAGCTGAGAAATACCTCATGAAAATCCCTATGAGCACACAGCTCCGCTATATGAGCGATCGAGGAGCTGAAAGGTACTCTATGCATCGACCAAGGTGACCTCCGCCAAAAGTCATCACCATCAAACCTGCTATAAAGGCCATGGTTCGGCTCGTCTTATTTCCCCCTCATTTCTATCTTGCACTTGCCCGATCAACTCCTGGCTTATCACCTGCATACCCATCCCCCAGCCGCACAAACTACACACAGCTTGCACACGCTAAAGCCATGTCCAGTACTCCAGCGACCACCACGGGACCACCCATAGAGGTCGTAAATCTGCAATATCGGCCCGAGCTGAACTGTGACGTCGATTTGGACAAGCTGACAGATCACTTGTTCGCCCTGATTGGGATCCAGCATCAAGCGGACCACCCAGATCAGCGTCCCGCGGTCGGATGGACCGACAACACTTGGGTGGAGAGCATCAAATCGAAAGTCTCGACTTGGCCTACCTCCCAGCGATACAAAGCCCAAATCGAAGACTTGTGGCTCGAATCGCAGGACCCAGTCGATCCAACGACAACCACGCAAAGCCTCAAACTTGATCTGAAAGATTTCGGCGAAAGCCATGGAGTCGTAACGACAGAAACCAAAAATCCCATCTTGGTTAACCTCGCCAATGCTGGGTACACGGTGACTGGTCGACACGTCGAAAGAGCCTCGGTCCAAATGCGGTACCACCCTGGTAGCCTGCCCACAAACGACGTGTCGCAGGAGGCCTTTACCGAGCACTTGAAAGCGGTGCAATCGGCTGTGGGGTCCAAGTTGTCCGAGATGACCCAGCCTAGTCGGATCGTCGTGACCTGGAACGAGCCAGAATCCCTGCCGGAACACAACTGGAAAAGTGAGCAGATTGTGCAATACCATATGGGCCACAGGGCCCTCGGAGTGCGATACGAATGGGACGTACCTTCAGACTGCGCTTCCGATCCGAATGGTCCTGTTGCAGAGAGCGGTGCGGCCTCTTTGACGTTGGCAGTTGACTGTCAATTCAAAGTCAACTTCGATGGGGCTGGTACTCGAAGCACAGGGCGGCTATTTGGGTTCGGGTCCAGAACTGGGACTGGTAGCAAGGCAGCCGAGGCGTATTGCAAGCGATTGAAGGGATCGCACGAGTAATTCTGCGGTCAGCGTGCGCCAGTAGCGGGAGAGTGAGACTATCGTTTCGAGATATCCGTACTCCGATTGCGACTGCCTGCCTCGACAGGCCGTAGCGGATGGAGAACGAGAGGTAAGTAGAACAGACGAGGGTATGCGAGATGGAGATGAAATAAACATGATCATCATTGGTGGGAGTGTGGCCGACGGGGGAGGGGGATTATATGATCAGTCCGAGAGATATGGTCGCCGTCTCACCAAACTAATGCCTGCGAATGCGATATGCTTCTACATGATCATGCCCCATGACGAATC
>JALPCD010000267.1:0-16769 GCA_026538415.1 Cryptococcus sp. GC_Crypt_1
CGTAGGTTGTTGGTCGTACGTCATCATGTATGCGTCGGACATCACAAACTGAGCTGAAGCAAGGGTAGGCGTAGGAACGTCGGTATACTCGGCTTGGGTGGTGGCAGAAGAATAATCGGCCGCAGTCGGGAGAGGGAGCGGGGGATCTTGCACCGTCATGTCCGCAAGGCGCGAGGAGACGACTTGTGTAGATTGGGTATCCACACTAGAATCGGACGATGTGGACATGTTCGACAAGGCAAGAACAGAGGAGGTTGAGAATGCGCGAGCAGGGGTCGAGCTTGAAGTAGGACGAAGAGACAGAGGTGAAGATGCGAGAATCGGTTTCTGGCGAGAAGTCGAGAGAGGATAAGTCGTCGAAAGGAAGGGCGATGTGGAGAAGAACCTCGAGGCTAGACTGCTGAAACGCCTTTTTCGAATCGGTGGTCGTCGTCAAGCGTATCTGCAGCTGCCCGATCGTGCTGAAGCGTATGCCATAGACTGTACACAGTCGATTGGGTTTCGGTACATGTGCAGGCGAGAGGCGAAGTGGTGATAGCAATACTCGACAAGATGAAGGGATGAAGAAGGGGAGGAAAGAGCAACGAGCAGAGGGTGTGTGTCGACCATAAGTTGAGAGTGCAATGACATTGGGAGTGTGGGGCGTACATGACTTTGATGGGGCTCAGGGGGGCAGGGTATGATGAGCAAGGGGTCACAGCGGCGTACACGAGGCGAGCTCGCTCTCTCGCTCTCTCCTCCTCTCTCCAGGCACAGCGTCCGAAGCTAGAGGTTTGATGATGAGGAGACGGGGCAAAGGTAGGTACCACCCCTGTCCATCATCCCATCAACAATCCGTATCGACGCGTCTTGCTTTTAGGAGCCTGGTCGAATTTCCAAGACGATCATTGACGAGTTGAGTGATCCTGGATGATGTTAGGCATACCGGTCTACGATGCGTGCCGTCTCATAGGGGTTGTCGACAAGCTGTTGGGATATCAGCATCACGCTTCATCTCATCTCCTCAAGACACGGATCTCACCTTGATCCCTTTCGCCTCGAAGCCTTTGCCTTCACGGCTTGCGGATCACGAATTCCCCCAAGGTGGCGTGCTCAAACTTTGCCTAGACTCGTGATCGATTCTGCCAGAGCTTGACCAGATGCGGCAGAGGATGAAGCCAAAGGATATGTGAGGAACAGTTGGTGATGAGCGGTTGTCTTGTTCCCACGGAGACGGATCAAAAGAAGAGGAGACAATAGCTCGAGGCACAGCCGATCATCGCGGTCGAGCCGAGGGATATCGACCATTCACAAGGGGCAAGGCAAGAGCCATCGACATTGTCGGCCTCAAACGATCCAGGGTGAATGTCGATCGCAATGTGCCTGATTCCTGCCGCCCTAGCCACCGTCGAGAACGTTGCTGTCGTCATCGTCGTCGTCGTCGTCGTCAAGTCTACACCATAAGAGAGTGTCAGCTACCGCAGCGCAGTTGTACTTCCACGAGAAGCAATACCTATCCATAGATCCTACAACGCTCAGCAGACGGAGATGATACTCGGTTACCGCTTCTCCTGCTCTCCAGATTCTCTCCCACCTACGGGCCGTAGATCGACAACTCCCTCATCTCCTCCAGTGCAGCTTCGACCTGTCCGTCCAACGCTCCGTTCGCGTAATCATCTCGAATATTGTCGGCGAAATACCTCTGCACGCCAGACAGCTTCTCATAGCCCTGCTCTGCGAAATGCAGCTGACATCGAATCATGGCCTCGAACGAGGGATCCAAATAGGCTGCTTATCAGCGCCGTCCTGTTTGGGTAGTTTTAATACCTACGAATCCTCAGGTCGACAAGGAGAGGGAGCTCCGAGATGAGCTGATCGTTGAGCAAGTTGAAGATGTCCCTCGCTTCATCGTGTTCTGCTTGCGCTCGGGGAAGCTTGGTCGTATCGTCTGATGGCTTCTCGACGAGCTTCTTGACCTTTGCTCGGGCGGAATCATAGTCGATCATCTGAACGTTAACTGGTGATTCATATGTGGGAAGGCTGCGACTGACCTTGTGGTTCCGCTTATCTATGGCGGTGTTGATGGTCCCAAAGTACGAGTTGAGCTTGCCAACGGGCTCCAGCACGGTGGCTCGATACGGCACGTCCTAGCACGTTAGCCGAAAGATACACGCGGAATGTGGTAAAGATAATGGAACGTACGAGGTCTCGACTGACTCCGGCATCAAGCTCGTCCACTGCAGCCTTGTACGCATGTCCAGCCATAGCTCCCTAGTCGTCAGTTGTCAGACTCACCGGGGATGCGTCGAGCTTACATCACTGGCCTTGTCGGCAGAGTAGAAGAGCGAGACGGTCTCTGCGATTCTAGCTTGAGCAGAAGCCATCGCTACACCGTCAGTAGGCCAATCACGTCAATCGGGTGAGGCAACTTACACCTCAGCGCATCGAGATATGTCTTGGCGTCTCGCTGCAAATTGTTGGCTTCCTTCTCCAAACTGACCCATCAGTCATCATCGTCTTGTGTCTTCTCGACAGTCGCTCTCTTTCGATGCTGAATGGGGAAGATGTGGGAGCAAGTCGTAAATGACCGCAACTCACACTCTATATCTCCCTTCTTCCTCGGCGAACTCTCGGTCGACGGTCCTCTCGACCTGCCCAGTCTTCTGCATGATCGTCGTGCCCATACGGGACGTCGCTTTCTTCAATCTGCAAGATCAGCAAAGTATCACCATGCATCGGTTGAAATAGTGCAGCGAGGGGTAGATGGAAGGTAGGTAGATCAACGTACCCTCCCCTAAAGATACGTCAGCGCAGTCCTTGAGCCGCATTCGGACCAAAACTCACCACGACATAATTGCTGATCTTCTATCGAGCTGAAGTTTCGATCAAAAGTAGGAAAGCAAGGTGAGAAGCTCGTTGTCGAGATGTATAGCAAAGGAGAGACGGACGACGTTGATGCTGGAGACGAGTGGGTCGGCACAGCCAAGCCCAATCCGGGGTTGCAAGGGTAAGGCAGCGGTCATCGCCGCCACTGCTGCGTGGATGACGTTTGACGGCTGGACCAACGAGTAGAGTGGATTTCTTTGATCTTCCAACTCACGTCTACTCGCACTCTCTATACTTCTTGGTAACGAACAAACACCTCGTTCCACTCTCCGCTCAAGAGCTTGAGAACGACGCATCACCCGACTACGTATCCTTGAGACAGACCTCAAACTTCAATCCTCTCAAAATGTCGCGACATCGATTCGTCAGAAACCTCGATCTCGATGGCAAGTTTCCCCCCCTCTTACCCTCAAGTCGACGCGTCGCTGACTTTCCAGCCGAAATGGCAAGCGACGAAGAGGAAGAAAACGGAGGCATGAGTGCCGAAGAGCAAGGTAAGCTCACCAGTGCATCTTGTTATATATCGAGCTGACCCTGTAGCTCAAATGGCAAGCGCGTTCCCGATCGTCAAAGCCTCTTTGAAGGATATCAAACCGCCCATCTCGGACGACGCGATCAAAGACTCTCTCTGGCATTACTGGTTCGACGTGGAAAAGGCATCAGGATGGCTCAGGAAAGACTGGGAAAAGAAAGGTCAGTCCATATCCCTGCTTCTTACCCTTTTTGTCTCTCCCCTGCCCCCCTTCCTGTTTCTGGTGCGGGCGAGGGCAATGAGGCTATGTGTGGGGATGCCGGATTAGCGACCGACGAGATAGGCGACTCGATACCCCAGGATCTTCTGCCCACGCCGGATCAACAACGCCGAAGGAGATCTGCGAAATCGGCCAGGACGGAAAGTGATGATTCGCCTTCACTCCCCCTGACCGCTCTTCAGCGACTCTCTCTCGCTCGAAAGGAAACCCCTCAGAGGACTCCTCCTTCATCATCCACCGCCAAGACTGTCGCGTCAGATACCTCTGCCGCTGCGACAGGCTCTGCCGAGACGCCCAAACCCATGTCGAAGCTCGCTCTTCTCGCGCAGAAACGCCGAGAAGAAGCCCTCCAACGCTCATCGCCCGCTCCATCGACTCCCTCCCAATCGGCAACACCTCTTGTCGAGTCCAATGCTGGGCCGAGCAAACCTTTGTCGAAGCTTGCACAGAAAATGGCAGCTGCTCGAGCCGCCAAGCTCGACCACGCATCGAAATCCTCCACGTCCCCGTCTACTCCCCTTGCTTCGATCCCTCCCACCGATGAGATGGACCTCGACCTTCCCGAAGAGTCGTCTTCCTCTCTGTTCGGCCTCCCCTCTACCCCTTGTCGACCTTCGCCCTTCTTCAACCTCCTCACTTCGGTCAAACGAGCTTCGAGACCGCCAGATCCTTCTTCCTCGAAAAGCCTCCATCTACCCTACGTCCCCGACGAGGAGAAGCTGGAGTCGAGAGTCCGAGACGCCTTTGGACCCGATGCGGAGAGTCCGGATGATATCATCCTCAAGGCGAGAGGAGGACGAGGCGGGATTGCGGCGGAGGGAGAAGGTGGACGGGACAGTCAGGCGGTGAAGAAGGTCGATCCGGTCAAAGGTGCCATCTCAACCAAGTCGACACAGCCGAAACCGCCAGTCATACCATCTCAGGCGAGCTCGAGCAAGGGGAAGAAGAAACCCAGGGCGGAGTCGAAAGAGTCCAGCAAAGGAGATCGACCTGTCATGGCGAGAGGACCATCCGACAAGACTGCGAAACCGCCAAAGTCTACTCCCGCTCCGAAAGCCAGACAACCTTCCCATCCATCCTCTTCCGCTCCACCACCTGCCTCGGAACCGGCGAAACCACCTCGAGCTGTACCTGGAGCAACACGACCTCCTAAAGCGCCGAGGCGACCTGACGCGAATGGCGACACCTCGAATGTTCAGTCCACCGATCCGACGAGAGTGGATCCGCTCAAGCTCGTAGCGGCCGAGACGAGCGGCACCGGCAGACCGAAACCGAAGCCAAAGCCAAAGTCTAGAGTCGTACAGGGACCCCCGTAGCTGCGAGATGCTACTCCATCTTGCCTCTCTACCCGCACCTCATCGCGTCTCACCCTGCCCATGCCCATGCCTGTTGATGACTGTGTTTCAAATCTTGAGTATCAATGCTAACGCCTGTAGTTGCGAAAACTACTGCTCCCTCGCAAAAGTCGGTCTCGCTACCTGGTAAACCTCGAGTGCAGCCTATCGCTGGCTCCTCCACACCTCGAACTCAGCCCAATACACCGAAAAAGGTGGCGAGCAAACCCCAGTCTGTCGCGAGCAGTTCTGGAGCGAATACCCCTGCTCAGTCGGGCCTTGGATCAGAGTTGGCGGCTTTGCACTTGACGGAAGAGGCAGATGAGGCGGATATGGATAAGGAAAGGGAAAAATACAAGGAGAAGCCTGGGTTGAATATGAAGCAGGAGGAGCTGGTCGCGAAAGTTAGGAAAGACGAGGAAGATTCTGGCAAAAAGGGTGTCAGCTTGATCGTTGTCGGTGAGTCTACTTACTCCATGTGGGAGAAGGACGATGCTGATTGGCAGGCCATGTCGATGCTGGAAAGTCGACGTTGATGGGGCGACTGTTGTACGATATTGGCGAATTGACGGAGAAGGAAAAGACGGCCAACGAGAGGGGCAGTAAACGAGTCGGCAAGAGCAGTTTTGCTTTTGCCTGGGGATTGGACGCTCTGGGAGACGAGCGAGATCGGTAAATCTGACAAACGTTCACGGGATTTCACTGACGAGTAGAGGTGTGACGATAGATATCGCTACGACACACTTTGCGACTCCGCATCGCTCTTTCACTTTGCTCGACGCACCCGGTCATCGTGATTTCATCCCGGCTATGATTTCAGGTGCCGCCCAAGCCGACATTGCGCTACTGGTCGTTGATGGTTCTCCAGGAGAGTTCGAGGCGGGTTTCCAACGAGGTGGGCAGACGAGGGAGCATGCTTGGCTGGTGAGGAGTTTGGGAGTCAAGGAGATTGTGGTCGGAATCAACAAGATGGACCTGGTAAGTCTGGACTGGTGAGATGAGATAGGGACTGGTGACTGACGCACAGGTCGACTGGTCTCAAGACCGATATGACGATATTGTGGACGAGCTCAAGCCTTTCCTCGCTTCAGCAGGGTTTGCGTCGAGCAAAACGACGTTTGTTCCGCTAGCTGCTATGGACGGCATCAATGTTTTGACCAACTCGGCTGAGAAGTTGAAAGAGTGGTATACCGGACCGACTCTCATCGATACCCTAGGTGAGTTCGGGCGGGCGAAAACAATCGCTGTCCTGAGCTGACTCCATAGACAAGGTGGAAGTACCGACTCGACCTTACGAGTCTCCCTTGAGGATACCGGTGTCCAACGTGTTCAAGGGGCAGACGGCGGTCGCGTCCGGTGTGGCGGTATCAGGTCGACTATGCAGCGGTGTCATCCAAGTGGGAGATCGGGTACGAGCCGTACCAGGGGACGAGGTCGCCAACGTCCGAAGTGAGTCGCTCCTAGACCCTCGCTCATCCGTGCATCAAGAGCTGACTAGTAGCTATCGAGGTGGACGAAGACTCTGCGCCGTACGCGGTAGCAGGACAAAACGTCACTCTCTACTTGTCTGGTATAGATTCCATCCACCTGGGTATCGGCACCGTGCTCTGCCCTACCAACTACCCCGTGCCGATGGTCACGACTTTTACCGCTCAGATCTTGGTGTTTGACGTCTCGAGCCCGATTATCACCGGTACTGCCGTCGAGGTGTTCCACCACTCGATTAACCTTCCAGCTACCATCAGCAAGCTCGTCTCGATCTCCGAACGAGGTGTCGTCACCAAGCAGAGGCCGAGGTGAGTCTTCTCGCAACGACATGGGTTGAGGTGAAGTATTGGGGCCTGACGAAGATGTAGGGTCCTGCAGAAAGGTGTCACGGCTACGGTGGAGATTACTCTTCGGGCGACGCAGAATGCGGGACGGGCAGCTACGATGCCGCTGGAAATTGCTACGGAGAACAAGGAGATGGGGCGAGTCTTGATCAGGCGTGCGGGGGAGACTATCGCTGCTGGTGAGTAGCTCAACCGCTATATATATAGCATTGATCATTGGCTGATGATTAGGTATCGTCCAAGCGTTGGGCTCGGCATAATCTGGATGACAGGTCTCACCTATAGATAGATCTCGCTTCTTGACCTGCATGATCTAGCCATTGTTATCTGCATGCATCAATCATAGACGTGTCAAATATATTTACAAAGGGGTTTTATGCGGTCGTCGCATAAGCTGAAAATGTTGTCCGATGTGATAGCTGTATAGCTCTGCGTTCTTTTATGCGGTAAGGACAGGCGCCGTCGGCGTAGCAAAACCGTGACCTGAACAATCAGCATGGATCGTCCCGTTCAGGGCTTATACGACTGACCGAAACCCATATCGATTGCAAAGTCTCGAGATCGACTATGAGCAGCCGGATCTTGTGGCGGAACCCAATAATCATCGATGATGGGTATCTGCAGCAAATTCATCTAGAGCTATTAGCAAAGAGTCCGGCTATCAGGAGAACCCCAACTCACCTTGGACGTAATGACCAGCATGGTATTCGTCTTGACCTCCATCCAGTCGCTCCTCTCAAACGTCAGAGGTTCACTGGCAATCATGATGATCTTTTCCCTCTTGTCGGCCTTGGTCATCCTATACATCCCCTCTGCGTATTCGTCAAACGACGTTCCGGAGCTGAAGAATAGCGAGGCAGCTTCAGACGTCCGGCTGGAGATGTATCGGACGGCAACGACAGACTCGCCGTCGGTGACAACCCAGTTGAGCAGGCTGGGGGCGGTCTAGACATTAGCGACAAAGCTATACGGGAGTTGTTTCAACTTCACCACTCCGGCGTCTTTGAGAAGCGAGTTGACGAATTTGAGGGTGTCTCGCATGGCGTTGCTGAGCTCTGTGTGGGTGAACGATCGAGCATGAGGGTCTTTGAGCTGCAACGTCAGCGAGAGCGAGGATTCGACTCGAGTCAAGGCTCACCATCGATAAGAAGACCATGAACGCCCACTCGGAGTCGGTATAGCCGGAAGGGTAGAGAAAGAGCTCTTCGGGCAAAGACATCTGTAACGCTCGCTTTATTTGGGAAAAGCCGCAGAGCTGTGCGTCAGTTCACATGTATACTTTTGTAGTAATAAGTTGAGACCTACTTCTCCGTTGTGCATCCACTGAAAGTTCAGCTACGCGTGACTCAAGGAGTAAGAGTGACATACCATCAACTTGCCGAATATCCAAGGATGGCAATTGTCCTCGCTTGCTAGACCGTCAGCGAAATGTCTGACGAGCCTTGACATCGACTCACGAGCACCTATCAGGGTTGAAGCTCGCACATGAGCACTTTAATTGTCAACGTTGCTCTCTGCTGTACTTGGCGGGAAGCTCACAAGATCAACGGGCTTCGGATCTTCTCAGCCAAACGAAGCAAATTCGCGTTGCTCCAAGCCTAGAGCATCAGCACCAAAGTAGCTCTGACGTCCTGAGCAGGGCTTATACTCACAGGAGAGATCGACTTGAACACGCAAGGTCGCTCATTCTCCAGCTCCAGCTCCGCCTCTCTCTTCTTGACAACCTCCAAAGCAGCTGCCAATTCCTCTTGATCCCCCTCTCCTTCGTACACCTCGCCTCCATCCGCTCCCGCCACATGGTGTCGCTGCAGGTCCCTACCAGAGAGCGTGCGCGGTCCACCAGGTGTGGTTGGATGCAAGTGGGATGGCGGAGCGGTCGTTCCTGGTAAAAGAGGTGCGGGAGCATCTTGAGGATCATACCAGCCTATCCCAAATCCATCGGCCTGTCTATCAGCAGAGAAAACTTGATTGGCAGAAGAAGCTCCGCTCACGTTCATGGGTCGGCTGCTCGGAAGTCGAAGCCTCGACTCGAAAGCCTGGTTGATGATACTGTTCTTGGGTTTCGTGACGAGATGAGCGAGCTGGATAGGGTCCACACCCTTGTACACGATCTGTCTTGTCAAACACATCTTCAATGACAGCACAAATACCACTCACGAATCTGCACATGACGCCTTATTTGATAAGGGTCCACTGCGGTGCGCCAAATGTTGATACGAGGTGGAATGGTCGGTCTTCCGGTATGTCGGGTCGGTTTCGAGGACGCGTAGAGCGTTTGCTGTGAAGGCGGGGGCGATGCTATATATGTACAGAGCGATGCGTGCGATAGAAGCCTGAGCACGCCATGCCTCGACAGATAGCGGTGAAGGATGAAAGGATGGTCTGCAACAGCAGCCCTACTTGACCTCAAAGCTCGAAGGGGTCGAAGATTATGTTGTGAGCGGTCTTCGCCGTCAGTCCTGTTGTTTCAGATTTCTGGGTCAACTACTCCTCTCATCTTACAACTTCAACGATATACTCTCGACGCAAACATGTACTTTGACCTTTTTCTACCCTTCCCCATAGCCGAGGTGGAGCAGACGAAGAAGAAGAAAGACAAGGGGAAGGGGAAAGGATCGCTAGTCGGCGGATCAAGCGCAGGAGAGCAGGTCAAGAGGAATTGTTGGGATGGTCTTCGTCCGGACGAAAAGGAGGCTTTCGCGGGCGACATTGCTCTAGCGGGACACTGTATGTGCCTTGTCCCCTTCCATGTTACGTGAATGGAATTGCTGCTGATGACCACCAGTGGGTTATTCTGTGGTTGGATGCACGATCATCGCAGAGCCATCCACCTCGGCTTCCCCTTCACCTTTCACCTCGAATATGCCCTACCCCGAAGTGGACCCCCGACACGCGGCGTCCACTTCCTCTACGACAGTCTCCCTAGCCGATGTTACTTTTGGCAAAACAAAAGGCCCGGTGATGGTCCAAGTGTCACGCTATCACATGCGTCTGGACGATAACAAGACCAATTGCCTCGCAAGTATTGTTCTCTCTTGGTTGCAGATCGCTGGCTGACGCGTACCAGACCAATGCCAACACAACCCTCTTGAAGGACTACGATATACTCTCAGTTCAACCTACATCGGATAGAGCTCTACAATTAGCCTGCACCGATCTTGCCAATCCTGGTCCAAACCAGGTAAGCTTGGCTATCATCTCCTTCTCCATATGCGTAGCTGACGATGTAGATCTCCATCATCACCCTCCCCCTGCATGAGAAGCCCTATCATTTCCGTCTCAACAGAAAACAGATCAAGACGGCTCAACGTAACGGCGTCATGGTACTTCCCATCCCTTTCGTCTTCCCCCTTCTCCCCTTGAACTCCTCGCCGGGCCCTCGCTGATGACGCTCAGTTTGAAATACTCTACTCGCCTGGTCTCTTCCCATCCCCTCGGACCCCACCGGAAATCGCCAGACGGTACCGCCAAAACTTCATGTCAAACGCTCGAGAGGTTATCCGTATAACAGGCGGAAAAGGGCTGATCCTCTCATCCGGCTGTCCGTTGGGCGAGATTGGAGTCAGAGGTCCATTGGACGTGATTAATCTGGCGACAATGTTGGGTATGCCAGCGAACTTGGCGAAAGATTCCGTTTCGCTCAACCCGAAAAAGGTGCTCCTCAACGCTCGTAAGTCCTATAACGACAATGGTCAAAGAGGGGCGGTGCTTATGAACAAGAGGCAAGACGGACTTACAAGGCGATCTTTTCGGTCCCAAAGCTTGTCCCGGCTCCTTCTGCTCAACCGGCTCAACCCGCCCCGACAACAGCTGTCAAGAGGCCGACGACAGAGGACACCCCACCAAAGAAGAAGGCAAAGGTACAGGCATAGTCGTGACATTGGTGGACATGCATACAAATCTCAACGCACCTGCTGACAAGGTTGGTCCGTCTCGGCGCCCATGCACATGGTCTATATCTATGCGCTCCAACAAGACTCCACTCCCCCAAGACACTATGCTACAATTCGCCAAAACCCCTCTCTCTCACTTGATCAGCCACGTTCCCACCATGTCCATCGCCTTTTCATCCCCCTTTCGTATCGTCTCTCCCTCTGCTCCACCCACAACATCACCCACCATGACCCAAGGATCTCGCCCTCCTCCCCACTTCAACACCTTTTCCTTGAACACCTCTCCACCTTCCCGACTCAGGCTTCCCTCTGGCGTATGATTGAACAGCGTACTCCATATCTTTCCAGCAATCGCCCGATCGAACAAGTAAGAGTAATATGTCGCGCCATAGCCGTACAAATGACCGAATTGGGTCTGCCAGGCCGTCCCAGGTACAGCGGGGATCACACCGATCTCTTCTTGCAGATCATTGTAAATCCTGGTCGAATCAAGATGTTGAGCATCCTTGGCGGTCAGAGCGTGGTACTTCTGGTCCAAGAGCGCCATGGTGATTTGCCCGTGCGTCTCCAAGGCGGACAAAGATCTTTGTATCGCAAGATGAGACTGGATCAGGGCCGGCGGGAGAGCTTCACCCGTTGCGTGATGTGTCGCGAAGAGCGACAAGACTGATGGGGAAGATACAAAGTGTTCCATCAAGATCGAGGGGAGTTCGACAAAATCGGTAGCGCATCGAGTTCCGGATACGTTGTGATACTCGGTCCTTCCGATCATAGCTGCAAATCAGCGTCATCTTCACGTCAAGACTCACAATGTATGGCATGACCCATTTCATGAAAGAGTGTCTCGAGATCGCTCCAGCTCAACAGAGCCGGTCGACCGGACTCCACCACCCCAAAGTCCGTTGTCAACACCACAATGGGCAGCTGATACCTCCCCTCCCTGCCTCGAATAGCCACACCGTCCGATTCTACCCCTGGACCCAGTCCAGCCGCCCAATCGTTCGGCAATCCATCCCCGGCCATATCATCATCATCGACCCGCCTCGAACATCTCACGGTGTAATGCGCCGCCGAAGGAGGCTTGCCTTCCCTCGAGAATAGATCACAGTAAATCACCCCGACTGTCCCTTCCGCCTCGTCCACTACGTCAATCTTCCTCACGCTCGGGTGCCAAGCTTCTCCAGGCGCCAGAGGCGACGGCTTGAACGACAGACCGTATAGACGAGAAAAGAGTCGAGATAGACCGAGAAGTGCGGTTCCTGTCGAAAAATAGGGCATGATCGAGGGTAGAGAGTGAGTAGGCGAAAGCGAGGTCTGATGTCGATCGGCGTAAAACTCTCTGTCCCAAGCATGCAAAGGTGGGAGGAGTCCGTCCGTACTGCCATTCGCAAAGACGTTGCCCGTCAACGAGGTCGCTTTGATCCGTTGGAGCATTTTGACATCGGCTTGCGCGGTAGAGCGATGATGCGTTACCAGAGACGAGAGGAACTTAATGACGTTGGCGGGGTTCTTGGCCATCTTGTCGGTCAAGACGACATCGGCGTAGGTCTCTTTGCCCAGAACATTGGCCAGTTCGGCTCGTTCCCTCAACATCTCCTCCAACACCGCTATCCTCTCTTGATCTGGCCTCATGGTCCCCATGTATACCAGTCGCCTGGCCTCTCCTTCTCTTGCGTATCGAGTAATCATCTGCGCCTCCCAGCTTGCGGGTTGGACGTACGCGACTCCTTTACGGCGAGGTAGCGATTTGACGAAAGAAGAACCCATCCCTGCTAACAATCGATCCGGTTCCGATATGGCAATGGGGACTTCTGCTGATGGACCCGTAGAGGCGAAAGACAAGAACGTCCGACCGAGACTGAGAAGGTTGTCGGACAGTTCCACAAATCTCGCTCGGATCGAGGGGGGCAGTTGGATGCCTGATTTTTCGAAATCTCGCAAAAACGTCAAGGCGACCTGCGTCTCGGCGGTCGATAGCGGATGGGTATGGCGGTGCTCGAGTGTAGCGACGAGAGACTACCAATCAGTCATATTCACTTTCTGGACGTAGTAGTGGACTCACCTCGTACAACCCCGTATGGGTGTTCAGTCCATTCATAAAGCTGCACAATCGCTCATAGCTCTTCTCGCACTCTGAGACCCAAGCGTCCTCTGGATGCACATTCCGTACCAGCTCACACATGTCAATCACGCCGCACAAGACATCGCTCAGCCGATCCAGGTTCTTCACCACCAATCTCAACTCTTTTCCCGTCGAATCGTCCTTTGCAGCGCATATCCTGTCGACGATCGCTTGAGATTGAATCAACGTCCGGTCCGTCAACGGCCTGAGCGACTCGGGATGTGTCAAAGCCGGGTAAAGGAAAAGAGGCTGATGCGACCCGAAAGGCGAGATCGAGCTGGACGGGATGTCAAAGTGCGCTTTGAGGAGAGAGTCGTCTGCTGCTGAAGGGGTGAACAAGGGAGGTGGGGGCGTATAGTCGTGCGAGGGGGATTCGGCAAGTGCGGCAGCTCCTTGTCGTCTTGCTGTCGATTTGTAGCGTATGCTCGTCGATTGAGGGGTGACGAGTCGACGGAAGGAGAGGAGGGGAAGGGAGCGTAGTCGAAATGGTCGCATGATCGATCGAGGTGGATCACGGTCGCGCGACCGCAAGGTGAAGCGCCTATGTTGTAGTCGAGAACGTCGTCGGGGTCTTCAAGCACATGCGAGGGAGAGACCTGTAAGTCAATGATCGGATGAAGACGATGTGATGGAGTGATATGGTAGACAAAGATGGGCGATGATGAAGGTCGAGAAGCAAAATGAATGATTAAGGGCAGCTACGTGAGCCCTACGGTACGAGTAGGCTGCCCAAGCCGTTCTCTATCATTCCGTCTCTCCACCCTTCAAACGCATCGCATGCTCGGTCTCCAACAGGAGCATATGCGCCCACATGACCTCCATACCTGCAACTCTCTAGGCTCGTTGTTCATGCATGCTCCGGAAAGCTGGTCCCATTACGGACGAGTGGACCTGTGTTGGCTTTGATACCGCGGATCGACGACAGCTTCTCATCACACCTCGAGCTGCTCTGGTTGCCCTTGCTGTTGCTTCATCTCATTCTTCTCTTGCGCTCACAACGTGAAGCACCCCGTCGACATGCATGGCCTACACTCAGTCCCAAGCTCGATCCACCCTCCGACGTCGCACCTCGCCGACGCAAACCTCTCTCGCTCACCTTCTGCCCTCGCGAAGCCGTTCTAATCTGACACGGCGGATCCTTTCATCCAGTATACGACAAGTCTCGACGATTCTGCCTGGACAACCACCTGGCAGGCCACCTTTGATGTGTCCGCTCCTTCAAACGACACCTCATCGAGTCATGCCTCTTCGCCCCACAGCGATACGTCCAGCTTCCCCCTCTAAAGCACCCTCGACCCACTTGGATTCTTCTTCTTTATCCCTCTGCGCTTTTCACCACTCGCCTCCACAGACTCTTTGATATCCCTCACAACTCTACAGCATGTCCGTTGCGACTCGACAAGCTCCCTCTATGCCCGGGCTGGGCTATACCGCCGACTTGACGTCGCCTTTGACCATGACGGTGAGTCTCACTCCCGCCGACAGGCATGCTCTGCTGACGAGAGTATAGGCAGCATCAAGCCCTACTGATTCTGCCAAGTTTAACAAGACAGTGCAACTCGGTGCAAGCCTTGCGAACCAGGCATTCGAAGCTCTCAAAGCTCATCAAGCAGAGCAGAAATCTGCCACGGCAGCCCCTACCACCGTATGTCAACCCTCTCCCCATCAAACCACCCACGAGCTGACCTTTAAGAACGCTACCAATGAGCCTGTCGAGTCTCTTCGACCTGACACGGCGGACACGGCGCAGCAGATCACACTCGAACCGTCAACCGTCAGCTCGCTCGCCAAGCTATTGCGAGCGAGGTGGCGAGATATACTGTCTGAGCAGACGGGGACGGGGATCACGTCGAGCATCCCAACTGGCTGGAAGGTGCTCAAGAACTCTCGAATCAAGTGTACAGATGTGAGGAATCTGGTAGAAAGCCGTGCTGACTACCAGGATTCTACCGTGGAGTCGTTCGAACCAACGGACAAGAGTGAGTGATTGGTCCAACCGTGTCCCGGTCCATGAGTCCAGGTCATTGTCTGATGCGTAGACACCTTTATGATGGACATGATCCGACATGGCAGGAGTAAGAACGCAGTCATTTCCCTCAACTCCCTCGCTGACGAGTAGCCTACTGCAACGCTGCCAGTGAACGTCTCAGCGAGAACCGGTTCAGGTCGAAACATGGATACCGTAAGTCATCATGCCCTCGCCCTCATCCACCAGATCATTCCCTGTCCATCGATTATCTGTCGATCCAGGGATATCCTGACGTGAGCTCCGAGCTGACGGGGCTATTCCAGCTCTAAAGACCATCGAGCCAGTCACCTTTACCCGAGGTGGAGAGACTGTCACTTTTGACCCCAATGACCCCGCCCAGCGTCAAGAGCTCATCATCAAAACGGCGCTCAATTCGTTCGGCGAATCACAAGCCCGACAAGCTGGAAGTCATTTCGACAAGGCGCCCAATTTTTACTCATGTCCGACCTTGACCGAGTCGCTCAGACCGCCGCTACGATGTTTGATGCCCGAAATGCATTCACCGACAAACCCATCACCGACTTTACGCTTGGAGAAGAGCCCGAGTTGTGGAAGATTGGAGACGATGTCACGGTCGTGTTCAAGAGAAAGGTGCGTATCGTTTTATAGCGCCATCAGTTTATTGTGCTAATGTTTTATAGGAGCTTCGAGAGCGGGCTCGAATTGTGAACATGGATGATCATAGAGACATCTGCGAGACGATGGGACAAATTCTTGACGGGTATGGGATCGACCGTGAGTCCACCTTTTGCATTCCGGTCTGCCCTCCGGGTGTGGATGGCTCATGTGACCAGGTGCCACGCTGATCACTCATGGCAATCTCGCTTCCGTCTTTGCGCCCGAGATTACCGCCCGGGAAAAGGGCGACGAGTCTAACACGAACCCGAACGAATACTTTGAGAACTGCGAGCTCAACCGAGTCGTCTTCGACATGAGCGGTGCTTCGGAACCAGTGACAGAGAAGAGGGCAGCTCGAGACGAGGATATCCGGTCCGGTCTTAAAAAGGCGTTCGACTTGAAGAGCAGATACGAGGCGGAGATGAATTCCAGGGCGGCGTCTGTTCAGTCCACGTTCCTCCAGTCGACCGTGATGCAAGGGACTTCGCTCTTGTCTACGCTTGGAGGCATGCTTCCATGGAGTATCGCGCCGACCGCCATCAGCGCGCGTATTAGACAGACATGAAGGAGAATCAGTCGCCGGAGATGCGTTGGCTTAGCGTAGGGACCGCTGTCGAGGGAAGAAGGGGAGGATATGCATTTTGTTCAGCGTGTGCACCGTATCACCTACCATCCACATCTAGACTCTCCACTCCCCGACTCAGCTCATCCGCATTATTCTCTCCATTTGCCCTCTGCTCTATCTCCCGCTTTGCCTGTTCCCTCCTCGCATCGTTCTCCGCCTTGTTGGCCTCCATCTGCGCCTTCCTAGCGATTTTTGCAGCCTTGGCTTCTTGTTGCTTTTTGATCTGCTCGGCATTGTCTACCGGGGTGGACGTGCCGGAAGGAGCTGCCGAGGCAGTTGTGGAGGAGGAAGAGGTCTTGCCTTCTCTCGTGTTGAACAGCAGTGTCGTCGGGCCCTGACCGTCAGCACAAACCACACCTGCAAGCTGCAAGCTGCCTCGAAACGTAAATTATAGAAAGTTATAGCACGATGAGGGAGGAAAGGGCGGGATTGGGTGAAAGACGTACATCGTTGATGAGCGATATTTGGCAGGTCGAGCCAAAGATCCCCATCTTGACCCTATCCGCCCTGTACCCTTTTCGACATGCCTCTCCAAAAGCTTCATACATCTCTTTTGCCCTGGTAGGCTCCTACGTCCGTCAGCTTGCTGTAATCTCCCAGCATGTCAGTCGATATACCATTGAGCCTCTAAAGTCTGGAGGTCATCAGTGAAGCCCCTCTGTCATCGCACTACAGGCAACTCACCTGGCTTGGATCCCT
>JALPCD010000268.1:0-16750 GCA_026538415.1 Cryptococcus sp. GC_Crypt_1
TCCCTCCTCCTTCTCCCAATCACCTCCCACCCAGTCTTTGTATTGGAGTAATCGATAAATTGTACATTACATACAGATCCCATAAAACCCAATCTAGTTTCATCACGCCCACATAACCCATCTCCCTGGTCGACCACCTCGCGAGCGGAGCAGTCCTTTTTTGTTGCGTATAGCGTGTCGAGTCGTCGCTGTCTCATCTCTGTCTTGGCGAATTAGGGGATCCTCCTCCTACATGTCCTTTGCGTCGTCCACTCCCCTCCTGCTCTTTGCTCTCCTCGCTTCAATGTCGTCTCTCATCACCCCTCCCGTCTAGATGTTGATAGTAGTACACACAAGGCGTCGCGTCAATCTCGCAGAAAACACCTGTCGAATGATGTAGAGTAGTTGTATATTGTCGTCCCTCGAGTCGACCCGACCGATAATTGATAGGCTCGTCGAGGGTCGAAAGAACGGGGTATAATGCGAAAAGGAAGGGGGGGTTAAAACAAGGTCGAAAGTTTAGATATACTGTAACACACATGATAGCCGGAAATCGGAACTGTACACGATCAATTGTCCTCCTCGTCGACCGATCGTTTGTCTAAGCCGCAATCTACCCATCAGCCATGACATTTCCACATGGCCACCTTCAACACTTACATTGGCGACATTCGAAGCGGGATTGGCAAAGCCCCTCTGAGCCTTGACAAACAGAAGATAAATCTCCTCTTCCGCCCGAACAAACGGTTGTGTCCAGAACCCATATTGCTCATTGTCGAGCAACTCGACAAACGTCAAGAGCAATCCCCAGGGATGCGGCTTGGCGACGAGAACTCGCTCCAGCAAGACTCGAGCGATCCTCTCCGGGATGGTATTGGCGACTTCAGTCTGAGTTGACGTCGAAAAGAGGAACAAGAGGAACGAGACGAAGAAGAAGGTATGAGCAGAGGGGTATCGAAGTTGATCCGCAATGACCGAGAACATGTAATATTGTCCTGCTCATCAGCTCACCGCTTTACAAAACCGCTTTATCGACTCACCTTCTTCGTCGAGCGCAAATGCCAGATTGGTCAAAATTGTCACCTCTTCCGCCTTTGGATCAAACTCGACCAACCCTCTCTGACTGGCAAACCGAGCGATGCTCGTCGTACCAAGGTAGAACACCGCGGCATGCAAGAGCGTGTGATTCCAAATGATACTCGTCTGCCCATCCGCACCCATCGTCTTGACCGCAATCCGGTTCTTCAACTCGGCAACAATCGCCTCGGCGGAAGGCTGACCATTTCGGACATGTTGGTCGATCGCCGCTCGAATGTTCCCAGTCGAGAGAGCGTTGACATAGTCGGACCGAATGGTGGGGAATCGCTGCATTTCCGAAGCGAGATGCTCCAGTCGCTTGTACACATCCGGTAGAGGCGACTCGCTCGACGGGAAAGCAGCGAGGACGATATTTCGCAGTTGGACACAATGAGGCGGGATCGCGGTCGAGATGGTGTGGTAGAACTCAACCAAGAATTCCGGGAAATCGTGCATGAGCACCAACAACAGTCGCATAGTCGCCTGGTAGATTGATCGCGACGAGTCGGACATGGTGCTAGCCGACAAGAACGGGTGGAGGAATCGCAACAACCACATGAGGCAGCGATGGTAGTCCGCCCATCCGAGCTCCCGGTTGACCGCCAAGATTTTGGGCATAAACGACCGATGCGAGATAATCGAGATCCAGCCAAAGGCAAACTTGGGCGCATAGGTGGGCTGGATGATACACAGGGCGTTTCCAAACGACCGAAGGCAGCCGAGGTAGACATCCGGCAGCGAATGTTCGATCGCTTGGAGCTCGCTGAGTAGGCTGCTGAAGAACCGAGTCCAAGGTCGTTGAGCAAACTGATCGTCCAATTGTCGCTGGACCAGGCTGTACGACATGATTGTGATGATCTTGTTGAAGTAGTAGATCGTTCGAGTCGAGTTGGAGGTACCCGACTTGTCACCATAGTTCTTAATGATGAGAACGATAAGCTTGGCGAGCGAGTCGGTACCGAAGAACTTCCCTTGGTCGAGCTTTCCATGGTCGACATCGACAGCGCAGTTGATAGCGACTCGGTAGAAAGCCGAGGAAACGTCCTCCCCATTGAGGATCCCCTCCTTTTGGAGATAGGTGATATACGGGACAAAGGCGACTTCGGGATTCTTGGTCGACGAGAACACTCGAACCCACTCGAGGAAAAAGTGCGCCAATCGCTCCTGCAATTTCGCATCGACAACCGGCATTTCGTTGTTCTGAGCAGCAGCTTCGGATCGAGGTCCTCGTAGATCCTCCAAGAGCTTGTCGACAGCTGGCGTAGCTTGACCCTCGTCGTGCGCCTTGAGCAATGCCGCAAGACAAGCAGCGAAAGCGCCTCGAGCGACCATGACTCCTCGCTCCGACAGAGAAGCCTCCCGAATGAGGTTGGTGACAAACGACATGACCTCGGGAGCGTACGATCGCGTCAAAACTTGAGCGAGTTGAGCGTCAAGCTCGGCAATCGGCACAACGCTAGCTCGGATCAAGGTGAGCGTCACCGGGACGTTGTACTTGCGCTACCTTGTCAGCTTTACCCACCGCGATGATATATACCACTCACCGAGTCCTCGGCATAGATCAACCACTGCTTGACCTCCTTGTCCACCTTTCTCGACAAATCGCAGAGTTGCTGCAAGGTACTGACGTACACCTCTCGACCCAGCTGCGCCGTCGTCTTGTACAACAGCTGGACCACCTTTTGCGAGATGGCCAACGTCGTAGCCTCTCGGTTGGGCGCCGTACTAGCGAGCATCAAGACCGTTTGGATCGCACCTCGAATTTCGTGTCCGGCCGGGAGAGCCGAAAGACTGGTCGCCGTCTGCTCCGACAGAGCCTTTTCGAGCTCGGCGACAAGTTCATGGAACCGGTCCAATGGCGATGGCATCGTCGGTGCAGGCGGGTTGGGCGTGACTTCTCGTTCCGGATACATGGGCGAAGCACCCCGCTTGTTGGAAAGCTCGTTGAGCAGATGCTCCTGCTGATGCTGTTGTTGCTGAGTGTAGCCGTAATCGCCATTGGCGGGAGGAATGACTCGAGCCTCCTCGGCGAAATCTTCGTAGACTCGAAGTTGGTTCTGCGAGAGTCCACCTTGTCGTAGTCGAAGTGGATCCGGAAGAGCCGACTGCGAGACTTGCACACCAAACGATGCACCATCCCAAAACGCCTGACTCGTCCTCGATTCTCGGTGAGCTCGTCGAGCAGCATACTGCGGTGCGAGGTTGACATCGATATCCTTGGCCGCCTTTTCCATTGCAGCCTTCTTGATAACCGAGCATCCCGCGTCGATATTATCATTGACGACTCCAGCGATCATTGATTCCGGCATATTCTCCTCGGTAAAGCCATTCTGCGAAAGCATGCTTCGAATGTTCGTGATCATGGCGGTACGGAGAGGCTCCTTGCAGGTGACGATGGCGAGGTTTCCAGCGAGGTTTTGGACCATGAGATGAGCGGCGTGTCGCATCCGGATCTGATCGCCCTCCATGCCGAAGTCTTTCTGGACCAGATCCCTCGATGAGATGCCAGCGATAGTGACCGATCGCTCGACGACGGGGTTGACGATCTCCCGGATAGCACGATCGATCGAGTGGTGGACAACCCGCTTGAGGGTCGGAGCAGTAAAGATGGGGTGCTCCTGCGTAAACACCAAGACATCCGGAAGGGCGCTGATGAGCTCTTCGACCCGTTGCTGGAACGCCTCTTGTGCCGCTTGAGCCGCTTGTTCCGTCTGCAAGACCTGCAATCGAGCGAAAGCGGGGTCTACGGGCGGCTCGAATCGTTGGTTGGAACCGCTGACCATCTCCTGCGAAGCTCGTTGCAACTCTCGGTCCAGTCGATCAGGCAGCTCGGGCTGAGGCGCAGGCGGCGGTTGATGCGTCCTGAGCATCTCGGATGGGTCGAGCTGTTCGAGCGGCACGTTGAGCTTGGAAAACAACACCTCGATCTCAAACTTGAGGTTGAGTCGCAGTTCGGCAAATCGATAAAACTCGGCGAGCAAACTGAGGACCGCCTTGAGCCAGGGGTTGGGAAGTCGGAAAATGATCGAGTCTTTGCAGGCGACGAGGAGGTTACAGACAAACGGAATCGCAACAATGAGCCGCTTGTTGTCGTATCCTTGCACCAAGAGGTCCTTTACGTTGAGCTCTCGCAGTCGGATCGGCTTGTTTCGACCCAACGTAAGTCGACCCAACCATAGCGCAATCGTCTTGAGCGTAGTCCTCTCCGACGCAGACGAAATGGTCGCTTCCGCGTTGAGCAAATCTCGAGCCTTTCGAAGCGTCTCCCACAAGACGTGTCGTTCCAATACCGGCGAACCGACAGCCTCGAGAATCTGCATGTAGAGATCGTGTCGATTCACCTCCAGCGAGACTCGGACGTCGATAAAGTAATGGGCAAACCACCTCGAATGTTGATCCTCGAACAGTCGAACCAAATCTACCGATTTCGACTCAAAGTTGCTCGGAGCGATTTGGTTGATGATGAACATGATCTGATCCTTTTTTCTCGCTTCCGGCTCGATGAACTCGTCATCTCCCTCCTCGACCAATATGGGCAGCTTGAGCGCCGGGAAAGCCAGCTTGACACCTCCCTGCAGCTCTAGATCCTCCCTCTCCGAAAGAGCCGAGACGATATCATTGATCAAAGCCGGATGCGACTCGTGCAAGGCCGGGACCTCCAACAATGACCGACAAAGTCCGGGAAAGTCGACAAGCGAGCCTCGAAGCACGCTGAGCGCATTGATACCGAATTGATACAACGATTCGTGGGGCGAAGTCTTGCAGGCGTCTAGCACATATCGAGTCGCAACAAACGCCGGAGTGTCCTTGACGAGTCGAGCGTCGATGATCGCACCAAACAGGATACCGGTCATGGTGAGCTCCTTGGGCGGGTATTCTTTGACGAACTTGTACTCGTCGAAGAGCGAGTGCAATCCACAAGCAAACATCTCCTGGTCCTTGATATCGCCAGACGTCTGGTACCGCTTCAACTCCCCAATCACATCGTCCAGCTTCATATCTCCACCGTACATCCTCTGATACATGTCGTCCACCTGAGCGACCGTATCCCTGCTAAACTTGGCGACAGAGAACCCTTGCTCGTCCTTTGACTGAGGTCGCAAGTTGAGTAATCGAGGGTGGATAATGAGAATGTCGATTCGGAGATGTTTAAATCGAGCGATATCCTCTTGGTCAAGGTTTTGGGCGTTTCGGATAACCCGGATGAAGATCGAATACGTTTCGGCACCGAGCTTGAATGGGATAGCAGCGACAGCATCAGACTGATGTTGGTGTTCAATCTCGATATGGATCTTGTGCTCGACAAAGTCGAAGATGGCCTGCAGAAACTCTTCTCCCTTGTCTTCGATCGTATCGGCCAACCACTTTTCCAGGTCGAGCAACTCCCGGTTGGACGCCAAAGCAGCGATATCGAGGGCGAAATGGAGGTCGTCCGAGGTGATGAGTTTGATCAAGACCTGCTCGTCAGTTGATTTGTTTTTAGGCGGTCTTTCTCTGCTCACATTGGCATCTGAAGCAATGTCCACCACTCGTCCCAAGTTGTTCTCATTCTCGTGATAAAAGTCGAGCAAGATCCGCAAGAAACCCTCGGGATCGTTGCGCTGCAGCTGATGAAACACGAGATGCGACGATGTGATCTGAGCGGAAGGCGTTGTCAAGTACGTGTTGAGCAATCTCGCATGCAGATTCTCCACCGGTCCAGGATGAGGTTTCGGTCCATCAGCCCACAGTCCATTTCACTTAATTAGACCACTCACGGGAAGCTTCTCGATAGCCAGGAGAACCAACTCTGGCGCAAGCGCTGCCGCCTTTTCCAACAATTCGGTCGCCCTTCTTCCGACCTCTGCCGTCTCCTCAGTCGGGAGGTCCGTTTCTGCCTGCTGGCAGGCCGCGACCAATACTTGTACGAGACCCAACGTGTTCCACAATCCCGCACTTTGAATCTCCGCCGCTTGTTGCTTTGCATTCTTCCCCATCGGATCATCATTCGAAGGAGGGTCGATAGTCCTCGCAAAGTCCGATGGAGAAGGCGCAGATGGGGTCGTAAAGAGTGGAAGGGCGTCTGGCGGAAGAGCAGTGAGGTGGAGAAGGAGTGATAGAAGAGATGGCATATTCTTCCAGATTGGCGCGTCGAGAGAGGCGGGAATGATACCTGCTATAGGTGGGACAGGCGATTGAGGTGGTACCACCAGCAACGCCAGGACGAGGTGGAGAGATGTGTTGTATGCAGCGATAGTGTTCGGGGTGTCGAACGATCTGAGGAGGTCGACAAAGTTGATTTCAGGCTACACAATTAGCTCGACTTGACCCAAAGATCGTGTGAAACTTACGATGCTGCACAACCCTCGCACCACACCGTGCATGTCGATGGCGAATCCATCCCGCTTGTGCAACTCGTCACAAAGCCCATACACTGTCCTCGCAGCTTCTTCTGTAATCCTCTGCGCTCTATCCGGCCCATCGTGCTCCAGCAAATAAGGTCCCCACCATCTTCCAATGACCGCTTCGACAGTCCCTTCATCCGAGGTCAACGGTCCCAACTCGAACAAGACATGCTCCAGCGGTATAGACCCTTGCGATCGAGGTGGTCCTCCTGGTGAAAGTGCCGAGAGGGTTTGCAGGATGATGGCTGGCGAGGAAAACTTGATTGTCAAGCAGTCGACGAGCAACTTTCGATATTCGGAAGAGATGGGTGAAGGATGAGGGGAAGTCGGGTTGGTAGGTGTAGGCGGTCTCGACGTCGATCCCGTCGAAGGCGTTCCTCGAGGATACAGAGCAAGGATGAGCGATCTCGCTTCTTGCAAAGTCAAATCTTCGTTGAAAGGCGGTTGACCGGGTATGGCATTGTTGGCCCAGAAAGGCACACGAGGAGTTCGGAGCTGTTCCATTGCTGGCTCGAAGGTCTGACGAAGTATCGAGTGGAACGTATCTATCGCTGGGTGTGTCGGCGGGAAGACGTGAGGAGCGGCGAGGGTGAATGCGGTGAGAGAAAAGAGGAATGCGGGAGGGAGTTGGAAGAGTCGCATAGATGTCAAGGGGAGAGGCGTTCCTTGCGAAGGGGAGAGCATGACGAAAGCGAAATGAGGAGCGAGCGTGACATCTCGACTGGCTCGAACAGCTTCCGTCACGAGCAATCGCCATGCGAGAGTATGTTGGCCTGTCGAAGAGATGTTGGGAGGGGGAGCGGCCGGGTCGTCTTTGTACTGTTGAGAATGTTGGATGAGGATCTGGAGGGTGGTATTGGCGGATACGGCGGTTCGTCGCAGAAAGTGGTGGTACATCTCTGGCCCATTGGATGAAGCAAGCTAAGCTCGTCAGCGCTGTCCTTCACTCCAAAGTCGCCAGCGGCCAGGTAACTTTGGTGTCACAATTTCAACCCCGCACGCTGATCTCCTCCTTTCAACCTCATCCCGCCCTCATATGGTAATTTGGCTCCTAAGACACGGCCACCCCTCGACAAGGAAGAAGCAGAAACGCCCGACTCACAGTTCTAATCTCCGCCGAAGCCTTGTCAAAACTATCCTCTGTCAAGCTCGAAAGCAAAAACACAATCTGCGCCCTCACAATCGTCGCTGTCCCTTGATTTGCTGCATCCGCGTTCCTCCCTCCTCCGCCCGAGACGGTATTGCCGGTGCTCGATGGTGCTGGTGACCCAAAGCCAGGAGGCGGACCGCGCAGTCCACCTCCTCCACCGAGTCCCGGCGGAGGATTGGACATGGCGAGGTGAAAGGGAGGAGGTTGAAAAGGGTGTATTCTATCGCTTGTGTTGTTTGTTCACCTCGGGCCTTGGGGTGTGTGGTAGGTGGTGGTTTCGGGTAAGGCCGATGAGGTTACAATGGCGGTTCGAGGTTCATCCCCGGTACCGGTGCGGCGTGATGTCGAGGATGGAGACAGGGGAGAGGAGGGGGAGGGGGAGATGTCGATGTTGATGTATTTCGCAAGGATTGAGCTTCGGCTCTCGCAAAGTTGTGGTGGATGTCTCGATATATCGTTCTCCAGTGCTATTCCCTTGCCGAGTAGGGTGCGACGAGGCAATGACGAGATGGTATAAGGATGGTGGCTCTGCAAGTGTTAAAGACGGCAAGCAGCGAGTAGCGAGTAGCGAGTAGCCAGCATCCAGCCAGCAGCCAGCGGCACCTGATGGGCAGCACTCGGATGGGTGGGTGGGTGGTGACTTCCACCCAGTCTCAGGAGAGTCGGCGTTTCGGAAATAAACCCCTGGCGGGAAGCATAGTAGATGCAATGTGGCACTCATATAGATACTCTCTCCACCCTTTGGAACCCTTCTGTCGTCATCAACGCGTCGTTTCAGGTTTGGGACAAAGTTCGATCTGTTGCCCATCGACGATCGTCCATGTCAGCGGGTAGAGTAAGTTACACTAAGAGCAGGCCACAAGTTTCCAGCAAATGTATATACCTTGACTCTCCAACTCTTGACTGTCAAATAGCATCTCTCCTCCTATAACCCTCATCTCTACAGCTTACATCTGCATCCCCTCGACGACAATCGAATAGCTCACGCGACCCATACCCCACGACATGTCCGATGACTTCACTTCCCGACCGCCGACCAAACGAGTCCGGTCCGACCAAGACCACTCGAAAGGTTCAACAAAAGCTCGAGAGGACTCCAAGCAGAGTCACAATGATGAAGATGGAGGAGACGGCAAGGAGCAGGATCACGAGGATGAAGATTGGTTGAGCAAAGCTCCGTTCCAAGTGGGAGTTAGCTGGGAGGGATGGACGACCAAGTGGAGATCCAGCTGTTGGTGTGGAAAGAGTGAGGAATATTCTCCGTCCAACTTGATATCATGACAGAACGCAATCTTCCTCCCCCACTCACATCACCTCATCAGCTTGATGGCGAGTTGAGCTAACGTATCAGCTGCTTTCGTCTTCAGCGAAGATCCCAAGGCGAACAAGTACTGCCATTGCGAAGACTGCCAGCGACTCCATGGTAAGCTAGATTGTGCTCACGAGGTTCAGTGAAGCTGATTGTCAAGGCGCACCATTCCAGCACGCCGCTATCTTTGGCAAAGACGTGGTCCGGCTCGACTCTGATCCCGAATGGCTTGGTTTCCTCAGGTCCGTCACTCCTCCCACCTGTCACTGCCTTTTCCCCCCTCTTCGCTTGCTTCCATTTCTGCATATCTCTCTGTTTTCCGAAATCCCGGTGCTCGTCTTGATCTCATGCTGACTTCCAGTGCACATGGCGAAGTTCACCCCCTCTCCAAGACTCCTACCCCCCTCCCCCGAAAGACCTCTTGCCGAGCCTGCGGTTCCCCCTTATTTGACGAAGGTCGAAATATGTGTCTCGCCTTTCCTCCTACATTTGAATTCGCTCGAACCCAGAAAGAGCTAGACGATTTCGCCAAGACGACCTCCGATGAGTCGACACATGGGAAGGGCGAAGAAGGAGGCAAACAGCTCGGATTGCCCCCTGCGTTCAAGCCGACTTGTCATATCTTCTACGAGAGGCGGACGATGGATATCATCGACGGGTTGGTCAAGTGGAGAGGGCTGAACGATCGATCCGAGTTGATGACGGAGGAGGAAAGACCGTGAAGGGAGAGCAAGTGAAGAGGATAGGCAATTGAAGCGGGGTTGAGCAGGACCGATCAGAAAGCAGTGAGAAGCACATAGTCAGTGGACCATCAATGATAAAAAAAACACCTCCCTCATATGCATCATACGATACAGTTTACGCCATCCCGTATCGAGGTCATTCCACATCGACGCTGAGGAGATCACCTTCCGGGCAGGAGGGGGATTGGATCACGAGCGCGATTCGAGGAAGCGAGTAAGGTTTAGTTAGACGTCGTGTTTGGGAGTGGATGAGAAACCAAGCAGCGCGACCTTTTCGGCGGGATGGCAAATTGAGCTTCGAAGAAGGCCAATAGTCCAGTTGTCGGGCATAGCTAGGGATGATTCAGTAGATAGGTCAAAAGAAGGTTTTGGTTAGTCGTTGTGAGACGATCAAGCGGTACGTGAAAGGCAGAGATGCAGGACAAGGGGAAGGAAGCATGTGATACAGCGCATCCTCAACGATGCATAAGACTAAAAGGGGGGAAATACCTACAAATGTCCATGATGATCCTCCTCGTTCCTCCTCCACATATTCATCCTTCTCGATAAGGTTGATCGTTGTTGCTCCGCTTAGAAAGCAGGGGCGGGGTTGGCGGCCTCGGACTTGAACGGGTTGTTCATGATCATGGGACCGGCAACGATGTTGTCGTCGCTGACCTTGGTGTTGTCTGACGATGTGGTCAAGACGGCGTAGGTGATACCCTGGGGAGAGGGCATGCCTTGGACCTTGCCGTTGACGACGGGGAAGACGTTGGACTCGAGACCAGCAAGAACCTGGACGTAGGTACCGTCCAAAGAGGCGGTGGTGGTGATCGATCCATCGGCTCCAATGGCCAATGCGGGGAAGGCCTTGAAGGGAAGAGCGGGGTTGGTCGAGGGGCACGAGGCAATGAAGGCCGTGGCGATCGAGTAGACCTCGTCAAAGTCCAAGGGGGTGTCCTCGGGTCCGGACCAGGCAGAGTCCTTGAGGACGGCCGAGTTGATCCAGGCTTGGTGTCGAGCCTCGGTGGTGAGGATCGAGCCGGCAACGGTAACGTAGGCGGGCTCGGTGATGGAGGCAGCGGCTCCGAGGTAGGCAGAGACACCGACGTTCTCGATCAAGGTAGCGGTAGCGAGGAACGACTTGGGGTCGGTGACACCGGGGAACTGGTAGGTGCACGGCTGGGTAGCGGCGGCACCGAGAGCTCCGGAGAGGAGAGCGACGTGTTGGGCCTCGTGGGCGGCAACCTGCTCAACTCGGTTTCGGACCTGCAATGTTAGGCGACACTCTAGGTTGTAATGGGAACGTGTTCACTCACCCAGGTGGGGAATCCGGCAGCCTTGAAGTCGGCTTGCGAGAACTTGTTGAGGGCCCAGTGGTAGAAGTAGTCCTCGAGGTGCTCGAGGGTCAAGGCGTACTGAAGGATGTCACTGATTCGTCAGCGCTGGTTCATACTCGCCGAGCCTAAGGAAGACCTACGTGTCGGTAACGGCTCGCTTGGCAGGGGCGGCGGACGTAGCAAGAGCAGCGAGAAGAGTGGCGGCGACGGCGAACTTCATCTTGAATATATCGAGTTGGTTGGGTTGGTGAGGTCGAGGTTGAACGTTGAGGAGTTGAAAGTCGTAAAAGAGCGTGGGGTAGTTGGCCGGGTTGGTTCGAGTAGTCGAGTGAAGATGAGAGAGCTGATGAGAATAGAGATGCAAACCGTCCCAGATGGTCGCCTTATATATGTCGTTGACCGGTCTTCCAACATGTCGGTCGTTTGTTTACATGGGCTCGTCGTCGTCGTCCCATGATCGAAATGTCACGCTGAGAAACACAACAAACAACACAACGGCCCGATAGAGTGTAAAGTCTCGGCATTGGTCATAAACAACACCCAGCCCGCCCGACCGTCCATCCCGTCCTAGACTCGATGTGTCGTTTTTGACCAGCGGCGGATTCAAGTCGTAAATGAAAAATGACACAGACCCACTGGACGGTATCCGACCATCGTCGAGCGGCGTATGATCCGCAGACAGCGGGGCTGAGCTCTGGGGGGAGAAATGATGCTGATCATATGTCAGTACAACTTAGATCTCGTATGGGCAGGTCCAAGACACTAACGAGGCGTTATGTTATCGATATAGCCAACATTGTCGCACCAAAGGGAGGGGAAAGCTCGGAAAACAAACCTGGGATGATGAGCGTTATTGTTTGTTGACTCTGAAAAGGTGGAGGTTTGCATTGTTGGGCCTGGACGTGTCACACCAACACCCGCCACCTGCCCCTCGCCGCTCAGGCCAGCTCTCGCTTGCTTGCCCTCTAGAACGAACGAACTCAGCGAAAAGTCTAAGTTAATCGTATACTCTAGCATGACTCTCACGCATCCGGCCGTTCCAGCGATCGGGAATGCACAGAACAGTTGTTTTTGTTTCTATTATGGAACGTTCTTGGCGGGGAGGTGCGTCGACCGGTCGACCAGCCGTTTGACGCGAGTGCTTTTTCTGTCGCACCTCTCTTGTTTTGGGGGGGAAAAGGATCTCGATAATTCGGTATGCCCCGTCCCATCCACCGTGCATGCATTCCTTTCGCCTTGTCACGCTCACAATACTCATTTCCCCCCTTTCCCTTTCGATTTGGTCCCATCGCACACTTCTGCATCACCCATGGGGTCCCAAAGCGCATCAAACAATCCGCCTATGCTCCTTAGCGCCGTCGATGTCACCTCTGTCACGTCTCGCTCTGTCCCCTCGATCGAAGTTTGCTCCCTCTAGCTTTGTCGCCATGGCCCATGTGTGGTGATTCTCCGGTGATTGCATCAGTTTGTCCCCAAACACAACGTCGGATTGATAGTTATGATAACCTTGATCTGTTTTAATCAGCCGAGGTGATCCCGCTTGTTTGACATCTTGTTGCGGATGATCCAAATTACCTTGCGGATGTCTTCGAGGATTTACGCCTCCACATCGCTACGAGCAAGCAACCGTACTCGGCAAGTAGGCTCGCAATGCATGTATAAGGTGTACAACAACCATCCAGGTCAACGATCATGCGTGTATGATGGGACGATCCAAGTTGAACGATATTGATATAGTAGATCAATCTAACACACCTACGCTTACATTATAGCACAGTCGCTCTTGCTCTCTTTCGACCGATGTCCCTTCTTCATGTCCCTTTTCTTCCCCTCTCGTCCAACCACCTCGATGCCACTGCTGATCTTGTCCTCGGACGTTTCCACCTCGTCTGCCAGCTCGAACCGTATTGCACTTCGCCTCCTCGCATCGGGCTCTCCATCCGAGAAAGTCAACGAGCCATCCGTAAAGACTGAATTCCGGCTATTGGCCGTACTATGCCTCCTCATCACGTCCATACTCGGTCTCGGTCGCATCCCGTCCATCGCCGCCGACCGGGTCAAATTGCTGGAAGACCTCCTCTGTCGTGTCACTTCTGTCAGGTCGATGTTCGAAGCGAGACCCGACTTGTTCCTCTTGAGGCCGTGCAGGATCTTGGGCAAGCCTGTAAAAGAGATTCCGGAGTCCCCTTGATCATCGTTGAAGCTTTGCCGTCGAGACGAAGCAGCACTTCGACCGTATTGATTGTGTTGCACAGCGAGAAACTCCTGTTGTCGAGCGAGGAGGGCGAGCTGTTGTGTTGCGTCGCATCGAGGAGGAGCGTTGACCACGCAAGCGGTATGACAGATCAAACCGCAATGATGACAAAGCACGCCACCCTTCTTGACGCTCGCATGACAGATCCTGCACAAAATGGCTACCTGTCAGCTTTGCAAACACTACATGTATCCTCATAGCTCACCCTTGCCAAATGTGGTTTTAACCAACGCGTGTTCCTTTGGGCTGTCTGATCCATCCCGATAGTGCGATCCCGCAAAGCTATGCCGATACTTCCGACCGGCTTCAGATACAGCATCTGCCGAGGAAGGAGCTTGCGAGCTCGACGCCGGTCCACCAATGTCGGAGGAGAACAAGCGAGTGCTATCGATGCGCCGTAAATCCATGCTGACGCGACGCAGGAAAGGTACGCTGTCTTGCGGTCGGAGAGCCTAGCCCATCAGCTTGGAGAGCAATGCGAATATCGACACTGACAAGATCCGGGTTGAGCTTCTTGATCCAAGGATGCTCGAACAACACCACCGCAGCAGGTCTCGCATCGGGATCCTTGATGAAGCAGAGCTGGAGGAAATCTCGCAGCTCGGTCGAGACATCGTCGGGTATGGGTGGTTCGGTATCCATGACGATATGCCATAGCACTGATTGTCAGCTAGCCCTGGTGGAGATACCTCGGTTGACTCACCAGCCATGCTGTTGGGCAGGTCAGAGTAAGGCGGTTGTCCAGTGAGGAGCTCGACTATCGTGCAGCCCAACGACCAGATATCTGAAGCAGTCCTAGCTCCTTGCAGATTGGTCACCTCCGGAGCCACTACATATCAGCATAGGTCATCACCCCCGTTTCAAACAAACTCACTCCAGTTTGGACTCCCTTGAATAGATTCCATCGACTTGCGCTGTCCCTCGCCTATCCTCCTCGATCCAACCTCCACCTGCAAATTCTCCACCGCTTTCATCGTGAGAGATACCCCAAAGTCAGATAGCTTCACATTCCCGTTCTTCGTCGAGAGAATGTTTGCCGCTTTAAGATCGCAATGAACCACATCTTGCGAATGGAGATAGTCGAGACCTTCGAGAATCTTGGCAACATAGGACGAGCAGAGCTGTTCATTGAACCGTCCGAAAGACTTGAGCGTTTGAACTAGACTTCCATTTTCGATATACCTGCACGTCAGATCAATACCAGCGGGAAGGACGAGCAATTTCGAACCCACTCGAGAACGATGTTGAGGTATTCGGCATCCCTCGACATACCCTCGTACCGCACGATACTGGGATGCGATAGCTTCTTCATCAACTCCACCTCGTGCATCACATCATCCACCTCCTCGCTCTTGATTCCTTCCAACTTGATCCGCTTGATAGCGACCATCTGACCGCTACTCAAGTTGAGTGATCGAAACACCGCTCCAAATTGGCCTTTGCCGACACAATTACCAATTTGCTACCAGTCAGCTTACCCGTCTCCGAAAGGCTTAGCTGGCTTACATATTTGACCGGCGGCAGACCAGCCTCGTTGAACTCCAAAATCTGCAAAGGCTGACTTTGACTGGCTCGAAGCATGCTCTCTCGGAAGATTGAAGACGGATTGCCAGCCGAGGCGAGGTTAACCATACTGTTGTTCCGCATACTCATCGGTGGTCGTTCATCATCGGCTACCGACATGCCAGCGTACGAAAGACCGTCCGACTGTCGACGTTCGACTTTCGTCGTAGGTCGAGCGAGATGCTGAGACTCGCTTGAGCTTGTAGGCCGCAGATTGGAAGAGCCGGCGAGAGGAGCAGGACCATGAGGCGAAGTAGGCGAGATTCGCTGGGCGGGCGAAGATGAGCGTTTCGGGACGAGAACCTTGCCATTTGCGCTCGAACGTCGAATGACAGAAGGCTTTCTACCTTCCAACACCGATCCTCCATTGGAACTGACTTCGTCCTCTTCTGCCACCCGACTGACATCTCCGCATCGCGAGATAGGTCGAGAGGGCGGTCGTCGAGGGCTGATATCGACCGTCACCGACCTAGTAGATTGCGCTGTCCAACCTTCCAACGCGGCTAGACTCTGATTGATCGCAGCACCTCGTAAATCGTCCAAATGCAGCGATTCATCTTCGAAAGCCAGACGCAAATCTCGAGGTAGGTCATCACTGCTGAGCAGAGTACCGATAATCTTCTGTCGAGCATTTTGTAGCGTCCTCTCGCTCATCCTCCGCTCTCGCATGCGAATGGCGATGGAGCTATCTGGATCTTCGCCCGCAACGTCGATGGCGCTCGAATCGTCTCCAATGACCGTAGATACCGACATGGCTGCGCTCGAGCGAGAATAGCCAGAAGTCACCCTTGATCCAGACGAGACAAGACTGGGTGTTCGTTCACGCGAATGCAGGCCATACCCACCGAGGGGTATACTACTGCGGTCGGTGGTCGAGCTTCGAGGTGATTGTGAATCGGAGCCGTCGGCAAAAGACACCTGTATCTTCGATCCAGTCGTATATCTTGGTCGGAGGGTAGGCCGTCCGCTCGCGGCTAGCGGTCTGGCGATAGGTGTCGTAGTTCTAGAAGGCGATCCAGCGATGGTGGGCGACTTTGGTCGAATAGTGGGTGACAAGTTGGGCTGAGTCGCCGAGCGGGAGATAGATTTGCGTCGTGGTGATCCGACGATGGTCTGGTCCTCATCCTTCGATATAAAGAGAGACGTAGTGGGTGTTCGGTAGGCCAGATCATCATGTTGAAGGGGCGCATTGGGTGGTAGCTCCTCGGCGAGTTTCGTATGTAGGTCATTCGTCAAATCGGCAGACCCAGTCCTTTCCATCGTTGTCGAAATGACCGCTTTACCCTCGGGCGACGAAGGTCTTGAAGGGCGAGGCGATGCTACCCTTGATCGAGCATCGGCACTCGCAGATGGTTTGGGACTGCCCCTGGACCAAGCGACTTGAGCGCTGCTCGAACGGGAAGGAGGTCGACTTGTGACAGGTGATCTCGTCGAGCTAATATCGGGGGAACGAGCTCTTGCGGCTTTGATTCTAGGAGCAAGTTTTCCCAAAGCAATCACTGTCCAAGCGACCTTTCCCATCCCTTCCTCATCTCCCTCTTGCAAATGAGACAGGCCGAATATGTCCGCCTCTTCCAATCCAACCTTCTGACAAGCGGTCTGAAATCGAGTGAGATTGGTCGCGCGTAGTATCCCATCGCCGGTGATGTTGACTCGGGTGATATGTTGAGGGCTGGCGGGAAAGAGCTGGTTGAGCAATCTATCACGTCAGCTCTTTCCTCGAGCTCGAGCAGAACTATTCAATACGCACAGGCATAGCAGTATCCCATCACGCATGGTGTCTCCCCAAACTTTTCTCTCCCTCTCTTTCGCCCTCTCGCTCACGAACACCCCCCTGACATTGTTCTCGTTTACGCCCAGTCCAAAAGCAGCACCCACCTCCTCCCCTTTCACCATCCCTCCGGCCGCTTTCGCCCAATCTCCACCCCAGCCCTTCTCCATCATATTACGAGAGAACGCGTGTATCTACTGG
>JALPCD010000269.1:0-16740 GCA_026538415.1 Cryptococcus sp. GC_Crypt_1
GCAGATTTGGCTCGGGCAAAGGAGAATGCAGAACGACGACTGGCGAGTGAGAGAAAGAGGTTTGATCGGATGGTGGAGGATGCAAGGAAGGACGCCGAGCTGCGCACTGTGACAGAGAGGATCCAGAAAGCCGGAGCGGAGCAAGACCAAGGGGTCGAGGAGAAGATGAGGGCGAGGGCGACGAGGGAAAGCAAGGCTCGGGTACAAGGGGAGCGGGGTGAGGCGTCGCGCAGACCCAAGCAGGAGGAGCGGGTCCCGGAAGACAAGCTGGACAAGGAGGAGTGGAAGAAGCGGATAGAGGTGGACGACCCGGCAGCAAAGGGTCGCTTGACTCAGCTGCTGTCGAAGTGGACGCCATGGAAGTAGGATCATTCGAGCCAATCGTCACATGCATCGCTCCTGGAGCCACTATCCATCATACTACCTTTGCGATTATGACGCTTCTGTGCAAGAGCACCTGCTAGATACCGACCTGGGAGAACAAGTCTGCAAGAGATGCGTTGTCCACCGGAGATCTGGGATCGAGCGTCTCGTCCGACGCTTCATCAGCTCACGACAAGTCAGCAAACGACTGAATCTTGCCGTCGTGGAAGAGACTCTACACGACCGCCCAGTGTCCGCCCGCCATCTTGAGTAAATCCGCAGACATCACCTGCGTCGCAGCCGTAGAGAGAGGCGTCGTTGATCCACTCAGCTTGTCCTGCAGACTCGACATCGCCCTGTGATTCGCATCGATAGCCGCCGACACTTCCTCTTGGGTCTTGAGAGCAAGCACACGCCGTTCAACGCTCATACCAGCAAGACCCTCGTCTGTACATCGAGTGAAGGCGTCCCCCATCCATCCCGCGCGTCGGACACAAGGCGTCGTCCTATTGCGTGAATCAGCCATCGTGCCACATTCTCGTAGCACCTGCTCGACTACAGTCAGCACGGAGACTTGTCGCCACATACCATCTTTCTGCGTCATACCCGCTGAAAGCAGCCATCTTGGCGGTGAAGTGCTTCATCCTGTGCGTCATTGCCTCCATCGCCGAGGGATTATTGGCAGGGTCGAACATGGCATCCCCCGATCTTTGCGCCCAGAACGCATTCTCACCAGCGATCCGTTTGGTACGCGCCCACTGCCCCTGCGCGGTCTTGACTGCAGTCCCCATGTCGGCGTCACTCTTCTTGATTCGGTCGGATGTCGTACCACTACGCGTGTCGGTTGTTTGCGCCTGACCTTCGAGCTGCACCTCGCCGCCTGCACGCTGCCGTACCATGCTGTCCGCATCGATCATCGCCGAAAGTTGTTCCGGTGTGGCTTGGGTCAGGTCGAAGTTGTTATACGTATGACCGCCAAGGGAGGAGCTGACCATGTTTCGATACTGCATGGCATAATGCCGTAGCATATTGTCCGAGATGCCCGCTGCTTCCTTGCCAAGGAGACACCCGAGTACCGCCCCGTCCACATCGTTCAATTAAAGGTGAGTCTCATCGTCGGTGTCGGACATTGTCGTGTAATGACTGAGCGCAAGACTCATATTGACATGAGCCGGCGCAAGCGGCGGTTTGATTGGGCGGAGGGTTAAGAAGATGCGAGAAGATCTGTAAAGGCGCCCACAGACGGTCAGAGAGAGAGGCGATTGGCCCACTCCTCATATATGTGAAGCACAGCATTCAAATAGAAGCATCATCACCGATTCGACATTCAACAGCGGGGTATCGGATGAAAGGTTGGTCATCGCTTGTCGAGGGATGACGAGCTATTTCCTGCTCCCCGATTTCGTATGGGCGTCCGTCCTTTGTAACCATCCCGATACTATGATAAGCCAATCTCTCACGGTTCGGTCGGAACTACTAGCACAGGAAGGTGCATGGCCACCTGTGCATGCTCATGCGATTCTGCGATACGCCTCAACTCACCCTCGATCGTCCTTCAACTCCCTCTTTATTCATCCCCCTGTGCGTCCATCCATTTCATAATATCAGCATTGCGACGCTGAACCTCTTGTTGAGCTGAAGCCGGGAGAGCTGAAGCCGGGAGGAAAGATGAGACCTTTCCTTCCTGTTTGAGTCTCGTCAGCGTCTCCAATTGAGTCTCGTACGTCTTGGTCGGATCCTCGGCCGACATGCCGCTCCCAAGGCGGGCATAGTCTTTCGATTCCTCGGACCCTTCTTTCGAGCGCGAGTCAATCCAAGACCTCGTATCCAGATTCGCCTTCAAGGTCGCCTGAATCCCCTCGGCGGTCTGAAGGGCTCGAGTCTGGGCCCACGACGCGAGTTTGTTGTAACCGACGGAGGTCAGGCCTTCAAAGGCGTCTTGAAAATACTGCGCTCGTTTGAATGTCAAGCTGTGATGAAGCTCGGTGATCTCCACATCTGTCGTTAGCAGCTATCATGCCAGGTAGAAACCTCACCATCGTTGAGTTTGATCCCCGTGTCGGCCAGCGATCGCCGACAGACCATCTCCGGGAATGACGGGCTGGTCTCGCTCATGCCCGTGGTGTCCACGCTTTTCCACGCCCCCATCCAGAAACGCAAGTCGGACGCGGTCGCTATGACCTGCCTCGTAAGCTCGACCGGCGTGAGGTTGAGATTCATCTCATCGATACGCGACTTGTGAATGGCTGCCTTGGTCTCGGGGAAGTTCTTCATAATATCCTCTTGCAACCAGTATCGTATCTGCGCAGTCCGCATCAGCTTTCCATTGGTAAGGGAGTTAAGGTCGGATTCGAATTCAATCTGGAGGTGCTTTCCGATGTCATCCGTCGTGCGTTTGACGATTGAGCTCCATCCAGCCTGGGTGATCTGGTTGATCGAGTCCGGATCGCTGACGATGAAGAGTCGGACCGTGTTTATGTCCAGAGCGGAGTATGGAAATGGTTCCAGCGATTCCGCTCGATCGAGAATGTGTGACAAAGCGATACTCATGGTTGGAGATGGTCGAGTGGTATGCGGAGCCGTGCGGAAGTGAAGATAGTGAATGACAGCATGGCCATAACGGTCAACCTATATATCGGTGATTATCTCCCTTCGCCTCTCCAGTGGAGCAAAGTTGACGGGGAAGTAATATGAAAAGAGCGTCCGTGATAGAAGCAACCGATTTATTTCCTGATGAAATGAAACGGGTTTCAGCAGCTCACCCTTTGATTTTCTCTCGCTCGGCGGAGGTTTGCAATGCGAAGCGATCGGCCGAAAAGAAGCGAAGAGCCGTCCTTTGATAGTGTTGGTAAGATAGATTCATGCAAGCATTCAACAAGTCGGAGTCGATGTCGAAGTCGAGAAGCGCATTGCTGCAAGATAGAGAGAGCATCAACAGCCGAGGTGGGATGGGGTCATGCCTATCTTCCGGGTGGCAAATGGATAGCAGTGGATTCTCTAGGCGCGTCGTTCCTGGCTGCCCAAAAGTTGAATCTTCGTAGTGACCATTGCGTCTCTCTCTACCTTGTTACTCTACCCTTTTCAATCACCCTCCAACATGGCTCGTAAAGGCTCTGGAAAGTCGAACGGCAATGCCAAGCCCAAGGCAGCCGCGGCTCCTGGCTCGAAGATCAACAGGATCGAGAAATACGAAGATACACTTGAGGAAGGAGGTGTCGACGACTGTAAGTCATCCCCTCTCTCATTTACCCTTCGGAGGGAGACTGGTGCTGATAGCCTAGTCATGTTCAAGCGAGATCAAATCATGTTTGACCAGCCGAATCGTGATGACGATGAGGATATCAACGGAGAGGAAGGAGATGAAGTTTTGGCTCTCGACATGCCAAACAGGCGCAAGGTTGTCGAACCGGAAGACGAAGACGACGAGGAAGACGAGGATGAGGAGGAAGACGATCTACCTGTGAAGAAGGGAAGGAAAGAGAAGATGAAGGCGGACCTCTCAGGCAAAGGGCGCTTTGGCAAACCGGTAGAATCGTCAGATGACGAGGATGAAGAGGACGAATCTGGATCAGGCTCTTCAGACGACGATGAGGAGGGATGGGGTAGGCAGTATTATTCAAAACCTAGTAACAGGCGAGAGAAGGAGGACGAGGATGCGTACGATGAGCAACGGGAGGAAGATCGGGAGATGGAAGAGAGGGAGGTGAGGAGGTTGCAGCGGAAGGCAAGAGAGGCGTTTGGAGGGGAAGAGGATTGGGGATTGGAGGAGATCCCTGCGAGTGAGATGCAGTGAGTCGGCACAATATAGGAGGCGTGGCGTAGCTGATCAGATCAGAGTGGACGGCGTGGACGAGGCCGATACTCATGCGGTTGTTGTTCCGGTACCCGAGACCAGCGATCCTGCTACATTGATACGGCACCTCGAAGCGCACGACCCGGTCAAAATTGCGTTGGCTCGAGATTACCCTCTGGTCGTGTACAAGTTGCAGAAGACGGCAAAAGGGATCGAGGAGATGATGGCAGAGCAGGAGGGCGAAGAGTCGCTGCATAAAGGTCTCGGATGGCTACATTACCGTGCGTCCCCACTCTCTCTCTCCATTCTCTTCGATGCTGATATTGTTAGAAACCCTTCTGACTTACGCCACCACTCTCGCCTTCTACATCCATCTCTGTGCCCTTCCTTCAGACTCTCGACCCGACCTCACCCAACACCCCATCTTGAATCGCCTGCTTGAGCTCAAGCAAGGAGTCGGCATGCTGGAAGACCTCGACTTTGCCGCTGGCGACAAGTCTGATATCGACCCACTGGAAGGAGGAGATTCGTCAGATGACGAGGAAGAGCTCAAGGAGCTGATGAAGTCGAAGAAGGAGTTGATGGCTCGCTTGACGATTGCCAGCGGGAGCAAGGGTCAGCGGATGTCAGGAGATGGGGACGACAACTCGGACGAGGATGATCAAGAGTCATATGACGAGGTGGAGGATATGGAGAATCTATGGCATCAGGCGGGGTTGGAAGATGGGGAGTTGGCGGATCTGCTTGCGGATGCGGATGTGGATGGGGACTCAGAGGACGAGCTGGCCAAGATGAAATTGGCGAAGAAGAGCAAGAAGAATAAGAAGGCTAAGGTACCGGAGGACGAGGTTGAGAAGAAGAAGAAGAAGAAGTCGAAGAAGGTCAAGTCGGTTGCGGACGACGTATCGCTGGATGACGGTGCGGTGGATCAAGTCGCCGAACCGAAATACGCCTTTGCGCCATTGGAGGAACCGACCTTTGTCTCTGCGAAGAAGTCCAAGTCGAAGGGTCGATCGACGGGCGGAGACGATATTCTCGGTGATCCAACTGCTCTCGACGACGCCGATGCGACCGACAAGGAGAGGAGAAAACGAAGTTTGCAATTCCACACGTCCAAGATCGCCTCGACTTCTGCTCGACGTAACGCTGCTCGAGCACAACGACTCGGTGGGGACGAAGATTTGCCATATCGAGATCGACAGGCTGCTCGAGATGCTGCGCTGCGGAAGAACAGTCAAGCGGCTGTTGGGGCGGATCTCGACGGTAGCGAATTTACAGAGAAGGATCGCAAGAGGGCGAGGGAGGTGCGGGATGAAGAGGGAGAGGATGGAGGTGGTGATGACGATGGCGAGGACTACTACGATCTGGTCAAGAGGAGGAAGACTGCAAAGGAGGACGCCAAGGCTGAGGCTCACGAGGATTATGTCGCATCGAAATTGTGAGCTGCTTACGTTGATACCCCACTCGCATCAGCTGACATGTAGCGCATCATTCGAGGATGACTCGCACGAAGGTGGACCCAGATCCGTCACTCGAGCGATCGAGAAGAACCGTGGTCTCACTCCTCGTCGAAGCAAGACGGGGAGAAACCCTCGAGTCAAGAAGAGACTGGCTTACGAAAAGGCCAAGCAGAAGGTCGGGTCGCAACGAGCGGTGTTCAAGGGTGGACAGGCTACATTGGGCGGATCATATTCGGGAGAGAAGACTGGTATCAGTCAAGTGGCCAAGTCGAGAAAGTTCTAGAGACTATGCATGGGTGTGTATATCGCTACAACATTGAGGACGAGCTTGGACAGAGAGGCGAAGGGGAAGCAAGGTCTACTTCTTCCTATTGCCTGGAGGTGGACGTCGTTTCTTGAACAGGTTGGACGGTGCTGAAGAAGCAGTGTCAACTTCGACCGGAGCTTGAGATTGCTTCACATTGTCAATGTCGGGCTTGATCTCTGTAGAGAGTGCGCTTTTGTCGAGCACATCGGCTTCTGCCCTTTGAGCGGAATTGGCGACACCTGCCCTATCTTCGTCGGAGTGCGGTTTCGGCGCGTCCTCCTGGTCGACGGTCGGTTTGCGGTCCTCATCTTCCGTCGACAGCTCTTCCTTCCCCGGCTCAATCTTCGCCCCATTCTTCAGCCCCAGATCCAGCTTGCCCGACCACTTTTCCCTATCCAGCGCTCCCACCATATCCTCCGGCTTGACCTCTTCCTTCTCCCCCCCACCTTTACCGTCCTTGGACCTAAACTTCATCTTCCCCAGCGCAGCCTTCGGATCCCAATCCTCGTCATCATACACATCCCTCACTGGCCTCTTGCCCCTATGCTCAAACTTGAACCCCTCCCCCTCCGCAATATTATCATCCATCACCTGATACTCGTCCAATTTCCTCTTGCCCCCTTCTCCCGCTTGGGCATCCCAAGGCGAAACGACAATCTCCTTCCAAGCACCAGGTTCGGGTGCGGCACGACCTTTGATCTCTTGCTCAATGTCGAAGGACGACGATTTGAGGGCATCTTCATCGACAAACCCCATATCTTTAGCGGAAGTATAGTTGGCCCATTTGTCTTTCGGTTTACTGGCTTCTCGAGCTTTCGAAGTGGAGGCGCCGGCTGAAGGGTGCATTCGAGACAGCATGGGTCGAGAGGAAGGAGTGTGCGTATCTTTCGCGTATGCTGCTTCGGCGGCCTGGACTGTCAGCATATCGTCGAGCAAGAGCGAGGGAGAGAGGGACGTACAGCTTCTATGCGAGCCATCTCGGCTTCCGCTCGAGCTTTCTCATGCTTTGCATTGCTACCGGTCTTGTACAGCTCTCGAATGAAGCGCTCCTTGTTTCCTTGATGCTTCAGACCAGTCTCGTGCTGCTTACGAGACTACCCATCAGTCTTTGCCGATAGTGGAGGAGCAGAAATAGTGAAAGAGACACGTACCGGAGCATCATCCCGGATGAAGATATTGCAGTACGTGCACCAGTACTGCTTTTTCGAAATCCAGTACCTGTATCGTTAGCTGACGACTCGCGCAGCTTTCGAAGCATGACTTACTCGGTCATTATGAGATGAGAGATTGGAGACGAGGAAGAACGAGTTGGCAGAGCGATGTCGTTGAAGGCTGGCTCTATTCGACAAAGTTGGGTGGCGAAAATCCAATCATCCAAGACTTCGAGACATCAGCTCAACGGTCCATCCTCGACTTCAGCCTGCACTCAACGCATAGTATAAACCTCTCGCGATGGTAAGCGATGTGAATTAGTTCAGTTGGAGGAATGGTTGCTGAATTGCCCTTAGCACAGCGTCAAGAGGTCTCGTCTGACACCCCAAGCGGAAGAAGCGAAGAGGCAGAAGGAGCAGAAACAGATCACCTCGTATACCGCTCTACAACAAGATGTGCTGACCAGGGTGCGTGGATGCTTCTGCTTCTCAAAGGCGGCGCGAGCTGATGAGTCGCAGAAGAAGGCAAGAGAGTACACTTCAGAGGCGTTGAAAAAGACGACGGAATTGCTCGACCTCAATCCAGAGTTCTATACCATCTGGAACTACCGTCGACACATCCTCCTCAATGGCCTCTTTCCCAACTCGTGCGTTACATTTCACTTTACAAGGAGCCATCAATTTCTCTTCATGTAGTAGAGTACGCTAATGGTCAGGCCCTCTGAAGAGATTGTCAAGCTTCTAGGCTCAGACCTCCGCCTCACGACAGCCTACTTGCATGTCCACCCGAAAGTCTACTGGATCTGGAACCATAGGAAATGGTGTTTAGAGTCGGTACCGCTCGGACCTGGCGACACGGAAGAATGGAGAAACGAGTTTTGGAAGATGGAGTTGGGGCTCATCGAGAAAATGTTGGATGTCGACGCTAGGAATTGTGAGCTTCACCCCTTGTCTCCGTCTCTTTACTCCAGCTCGTATCCTCCCATTTCCGGCTATTATCTTCCGCCTTGGCCACCATCTCACCATGAGAAGAGTCGCGTGTGCTCATTACTAGTCCACGCATGGGGATATAGACGCTATGTGCTTAGATCCCTACCGAAAAGCTACAAACCGCCCAAAACACCACAAGACGAGCTCAAATACACCCAAAAGAAGATTGAGGCCAACTTTTCCAACTTTTCAGCTTGGCACTGTCGAACCAAGATATTGGCTGGACTATGGGAAAGCCTCGACGCAGACCAGGTCGCTGTGGAGAAGGACAAGGGTTAGTTTGCGTTCATCGGTTTGATGTCGAATTGCGCTGATAGGGGCAGAGTTCGAGTTGGTCAGGCAGGCCCTTTGGACAGATCCAGGAGATCAGTCGGGATGGCTCTACCATCGTTGGTTGATAGGGAGCGGTATGTCAATCCACGCCGCTATGATATCCCTCTGACGAGACAAGAGCCAGAAGAAAAGGTGTTGCGAAGGGAGATTGAGTCTACAAGGGAGCTACACGAGACGGAGCCAGATCAAAAGTGTACGTTCGCCAGGAGCATCAACACGATCATGCACTAATAGGAACAGGGTGTATGGGAGCGCTCTCGCACTATACTTTACTTCTTGCTCGATTGTCTCACTTAGGCTCAGAAGAGTCGAATGCCCTCCAGATCGAGGCGAGGGGTCTGTTGGAGAGGTTAGCAGAGATAGACACCGATAGAAAGGAACGATACCGCGATTACAGTTAGTCTCCTCGCTCGAAGAACCTCCAAAGCCTCAGCTGATCATGCAGTAAAGCGGATAGAATGACAGTCATCACCAGCGATTCCACGTCCACATTTTGTTGTACCATGCACGACATACACCAATGCGGCTACTGCTAGTCCAGTGCATCTTCGGATCAACTACCCACGGGCTTGTTCATTAAACCCCTCCCAAACGCCCCAGCGACCACCGCAAACCCATCCTCTGCCTCGTGCACCTCGCCCAAGAACAAATCATGTCGATCTGCCAACCTCGTCTGGCCTCTCCTGACCTCGCGTATGATCGAGTGCTGTCTCGCACAATGTATACACTCTGGATCGGAGTCCGACAGACATCTGTCGATATCAGCTCCTGTCTCTCTCGAATGCCTTATCATCAGCCAACTCACCGCTGGTGGTACGAGTGTTTACACATAAAGTGCACACTTGGCAAGTCGAGCTGCGTGTTGCAAGCCGCACACCTCGTAACTTGAAACACCTCTGGCTGATCCGGATTCGCCAATCCTACCAGCTCCTTCTCCTTCTCCTTGGTCTCGTTCCGATAGCTCTCTACCAGATGTTTATCGCTCTCTACATCTTGCCTCGTTTCTTCCACCTTGGTCTTGAGCCACTCTTTGACGTTGCCCACGCTAGCGACGCCATTTCGAGAAAGAAGCTGAATGACAGCCAGAGGAGGGAGGATCCGGTTTTCGTCGATCGTTTCCAGGAGCCGAGGGAGTTGAGCGGAATGACGAGAGAGGATAGAGGGGGAAGAAGTGAGATATCGCAGAACGAGGGAGTACAGGTGGAGGTTTGCTGGTCCGTAGAGGTCGAGACATCGCAGTACCTCGTCTGATGGGACACGTTCCTCCTCCCCGCTCGACCCGTTGATCTGGCCATTCGAAGTTGAGTTCCCTTTTGCCGAGCGAGATTGATCCTTGTCCCGGTCCATCCAGTATCGCAACACGTCCTCGTACATTCCCATCGACTCCCACAGCCCAACCAGTCCATCGGTGAAAGCAGCCGTGGAGCAGAGGATCATCGCATGAACCGGATCGTACGGCTTGTCGAGATCAGCCAACAACGCCAGAGCCTTCTGTCGAGACGCCTTGGCAGTGGTAGAATCGGTGGATCGGGTGGACGAGAGATACAACTCGAGCAGGGTGTTCCAGACTGCTCGTTGGTCTGTCGTTTCATCGTCAGCATCGATCTTGACGTCCATAGGTCGAGGTGACAAGGGTCCAGCTGATGGAGTTTTCGAGGTGGACACAGTCTGATTCCACCTTGTCGCTGCGACCGCTTCCAAGAACCGGATAAAGTAGGGCTGATGATCGACGAAATGGGCAAAGTATCGTCGAGGGGAAGGCGGATCGTACGTGGGTTCATCGGCCTTCGCATCTGCTTCGGGTTGCACTTGCGAACCTGTCGAGACACCATTCGCTGGTCGAGTCGTTGCTGCTGGTGACGTCGAGGTAGGCGTTGCGGGAGAATCACCGGTGAACAGTCCTGCGACTCTGTTGACGCCGAGGTACGACAACATTGCTGGCCCCGTCCCTCCCATCAACCCTTTCCCGTCCTGTCCCTCTTCAACGATCGGAGCGACAGCCGGCTTCTTGCCCAATTGACCCGAGCAGAGATCCACTAGTAGCTCGGTCGTCGCTTCCGGCTCGTGGTGCAACAACATCCTCCCATACAACATCAAGTTGTTCTCGCACTATTCCGTAAGCTCCGCACCCTTCCGTCATGGGAAACAGCTTACCGCTGCAGGACCGAGAGACCGCAGGTATCGTATAGCATCCCCATACTGCTGAGCGTCCTCAATTTGGATCCGAAGGTAGTCTTCATGCCGACCCCATTTCCTGGCGAGATACGTCGCATGCTCAAAGAAACCTGCCTGCCGACAGACTTTTATCGCCGTAACGAGATCAAAGGGAAGTTCGTCTACCCCATTTGCGCCCGTGCCAGTCCTTCCCACTTCGGCCATGATAAACGTGTCGAGTCGAGCTTTGTCGCCCGTCTTGGTGTAACAGTTGAGCAAGAGCGTGGTGTGGTCGGGATTGGCGAGACCTCGAGCGTGCAGCTCTTGCAGGTACTCCGTCAAGTTTTGTATTCTCTGTGCATCCAGGAACTGAATATGAGCGTCAATCGTTGAGGGGTCAATGATAGACGGGCTCACCTTTCGGATCACATAAGACGGTTGAAGATGACCGAGTGTTCTCACAAACTGCGCCATCGAGCCATCAAAGTCGCCCTTTGTATACAGATAGTCTCCGTACTTCCGATGTATTTCGGCGACTCCAGCTTCGCTGAACCCGGAAGCCTTGGCTAGACTGATCGCGAGGGTGAAAAGGTTCCGTCTATACAGCACGTCCAGCTTGGCCGCGGTAGAATGCTCGTCCAATCTCGACAACTGCCTGATCAGTTTCTCCCCACCGGCCATAAGGATAAGATTGGCGTGACTGACCTTGCTCTCTGATCCGAGGACAAACACCTCTCCCCATTGATGGAAAACATGTCGGACACCCTCCCTAAATGTCCCGGAATATGAGATGAGCTTGTTCCGCAAGTCGAATATGGTGACTTTGGCAATATCGCTCCCCACGCTCGTCGGGTCGTTCTTGACATAATGTCGGACCGTCGCAGAGTTGGAATTGGCAGAAGGGAAGAATGGAGGAGAGGTGATGATCAAGTTGTGCTTGTACACCGATATGGAGGATTTCGGACCTGCCCATTAGCTCGCTCACCCTATATTACCGGTGCCAAGACGAATAAACTCACCTTCATACGCATAGCATTGACCTCGCCCTTCTGCGCCGTAGAGCCATAGAGCGTCATCTCGTGCGACAATGAGCTCTCTTCGATCCCAGTCCATGGACGCGCAGCCCAATCCTGCACCTTTATCATCGATCGTCTTGGCTTCTCCTCCTCGACCAGAGACAACAGCGCTGAGAACCTTGTTGATGGTGACGATGAATAGGGACAGGCTCGGTATCGCCTTGTACGCATCAGCTCGAACAGTCGTGCCGGTACTGGTAGTCGTAGCGGAGCTGGTGGAAGATGTCTCTCGAAAGCCAAGACCGGTGATGGGTTCTGGCGACTCGTGGATGACTCGAGCTTTCGGCAATGATGTCAAGGAAGTCGGCGAGGTCGTCAATGACTGTAAGAGATGTCGATATAGCAGCACGGTGCCGTCTCCTAATCCGATGGCGAGGTGTGAGAGGTTCGAAGTAAGCGCGATGGACGAGACCTGCTACATCAGCCTCTGGCATATACACATCAAACTAGGATAGAGCAATAGACGTACCGGATGAGGTCTTTGCCCATGCTGTATCCTCACGTTCCGCATCAACACCGGCCCCCCACCTGTCCCACCTGTCCCACCTCCCGACCTCTTCTTCTCATCCCTCGTCAAATCCCAGATCTTCAACACCGGATACCGACTCGTATCATCTTCCCCTATCCCAACTAATATCCCACCTGCCTCTACGAGCGCCGTAGCTCTCCCATTCGAGTCCCAAGCTTTGAATGTGCGAACGGGGGCGAAATGCCGGTCGAGCAGTGTGATGGAGGTTGACGATGAGACGATGAGCGATGCAGCGAGGGGTGAAAGGGGGGATGTGGGCGTGATGACGAGCGGTGGCTTGGCTTCCTGCTCCAATCAGACATGCACTCTCGCACTGGGCTGAGGAGCTCAGAGAGTGGACGTACACGTAGGAAGGCAGGCGGTAGGGTGGGCTCTGCAGTATCGTGCACGTCTTCGAGGTCGAAGAAGGTGAATTGACGCCATTGCGGTGTTGCCTGTGATGAGCTACGATCAACGTGATAGGCCAGACTCACTCCGTTCGTCGTCTGAGAAGGTCCAGCGGCCATACTATCGGCCATACTGCGCAGGCTAGAGATGTGGGGACTTTTGTTCCGAGATGGAGATGAAGTATAGATGAGAGAGCAATAACAAGGTCGAGGTCGTGACGAAAGTGGAGGCCGCGGTCCACCGTTCCACCTCGATCATAATAGCGGCCCTAACTCGTAGGAAGCGACTCGTGGCCAATGGTAGAAACAGGGCAGACGGATGGGAGCAGAACGACACAGACTCTCTCATGATCATAGATGCATACAAGATGAACAAACAGCCACGTCGTGCAGTGCACACTGCACTACCACTCCCTCAAGGCTAGTTGGCTAGTGCTTTGCCTTTTTGGCCTTCTTGCCATCCTTGCCTCCGCTGCTCTCTCGCCTCTTCTCCTTCTTGTCCCCTTTACTCTTCTTCCCATCCGCCTCGAGGGCTCCTCCATTCGCTCGTACGCTCATTGTCGTCGACAGCCGTCCCTTCTCTCCGGGACCAGCCTTAGCCAGCGCCTCTACTTGCGCTCGAGCCGAGGAGAAATCGGTCGAAGGGTCAATCGCGAATCTACCCAAAAGCTCAGCCCTGTTCCACAACAAGAGGTAGTGCCGAAGACTTACTGAGACAGATCCACCGACTCCAGCATCTCTCCTACAGCCGACGTCTCGTTGTTCAAGTTGACGATCGGCTCCGCTGCCAGCTCCTCTTCCACAGTCTGCTCTACCGGCTTCCACTCGCCGTTTCCCTCTCCACCCAGCTTTCTCACTTGCGGCTCATCGACCGGTAGATCTTTCCCAGCACCAAGCCTCCTGATATCCTGCAGCGTCTTGACTATTCTCCTGATGATTTTCGAGAACAACGCCAACACTTGACTCGGCGTCAAGCCCAATTCTCCCTCGAGCGCCTCCACGGGTTTGCGTTGCAGGCCGAGGGCGAGCAAGATGGCCTGCTGAGCCGCCGAGAGCGTGCAGTCTGCACCGAGACGTCGAGAGAAGAAGAGCGCAGAGAGGACGGGGACGAGATCGAGGATGATATGGTGTTCTATCATGTTGTCGCAGTATGACTGCAGTCGCTTCATATCAAACGGCGTGAGAAGTGTGTTGAGCTCTTCTGCCGAGATGGTCCGCACGGTGGAGACGGTATCGGCGTTCTCCTCGTCGGTCATCTTGGGTCGTTTCGGGCTGGCGGCATCGATGATGGATAGAGCAGTGGCCGAATCGAACTTCTTGAACGAGTCGTAAGACAGCAGATTCATGAACCGTTGTCGGAAGTCTGCCATCAGCATATGTCTCGCCAGTGCGTGCTATTAACTCACCTTGAGCGAAAGCAGACAGCCAGCTCTCGGACTGCGCGACGTTGCTCAACAAGCCTCGAAGCATCACAAACGTATACTCTCCCGTCAACGCATTCTCCTTTTGACTCGAGTAGAGCGGGACAAAGCCAGATCGTTTCCAAAACCTGAGCAGCTCCTTGGTCAACCCAAAAGAGACGCCGAGGTAATCGAGCTGTTCTGGTTTTCGCTCAGATAATCGTTGCAACAACGGCGGCATTCGATCAGCGGATCGAACAGAGATGGTGTCGTTTTGCAACGAAGCGTCCTACTCGGTCAGCTTCTGGTCAAAAGGGGGAACCGTGGAACTCACCGGTGCAACCTTTGCAGCTTGCTCGAACGATTCTCCAAGGTCAGACGGAACGTCATCCAGGTTGAACAAGTCACCGCTGTAGAACGAGTTGAGTGCCTCGATCGCTCGAGCTCCATAGCCCATCTACTTTGTCAGCTACGCTCGGCGCGAGAGCAAGACCCATGTAGCTCACCCTGGTGTAATCCGGATGTGTCGCTATTCGCACAACCCTGGCTCCACTGAGCGACGCAAAGTCGTTGTCTTGGAACTACTCGTCAGCCCGGATTCTCGCAAAGGTAGTATGGCTTGCCTGTTGCGAAACAACCCAAGGAATCATATCTCCCGAACTACCCTTGCCCGAATGACTCATCTCCTTCATGATTGCTTCCCTCGAAATGTTACCCTCCAACGCCACTTGCAGAACCACCAAGGGATCCGGCAACGAGTTGTCCTCCTCGTTCAACGGCGGGAGCAGGACAAACAGATGATGGGCCGGAGCGTCCGACAACATTTGCAGGTCGTTTGGCGAATTCTTGTAGTGCGAAGCGACGTAGAGCGCCATCATGCGTTGCAAAAAGACTTCCGATGCAGGGTGATAGGAGAAGAGGGTATCTCGATTGACATAGTACAGCTCGCATTTCGAGGGGTGGGGGCATCCCTGCACGGCTTTCGAGACGACGGTTGCGTCAAGACAGAGGAGGTTGTTGAGCCATTTCTCGACTTGGTCGCCTGGCGAATATCGGATGGGCTCCTCCAGCTTGATCTCGCGCAGAGACCTGGTCAAGCCCGCTCCTGATCGTCCTGCGGCAGCAGCCTTGGAAGGCCCGGCGGAAGAAGACGGGTCGTTGTCTTTGCTGATGGATGGTCGAGTCTGCTCTCGCAGTTGTTGAAGGAGTTTGATCGACAGAGATCGACCGGTTCCCTCGTACCCGTTGATTGTCGACGCCATGAAGACAAGATACGGTCCAATGAGTTTCCTCACTAACGGAAGGGGGATCGCAGCCGCTTCGTCGATGATGACCAACTCGGCTTGACCCAAGACGTGCGAATCTTCCGGTGCAATATACTGGATCGTCTGTCGATGTCCTCGGAAGATGTTGACTCGAACAATCGCCTTTTTAAAGTCGGGATTGGTACTTTGCACAACGTCGTAATCGGTATGTTCTTCGTAGCCTAGCGCATCCAGCGCTTTAAAGACAAATTCGAAGAGCGTTTTGAGGTTTTCGGGATCGGGGGAAGTGACAAAGATGTTGGAGTAGTCGTGAGCGAGCGCAGCACCGATAGCCAGACCGAGAGCAGCAGACTTTCCTCGACCTCGCGCGGCGGTCAGGGCGACAGTCGATGAGAGAGTCTTTTCCGCAATAGCTTCAACAAACGTCAACAGCGCTTTGGCCTATACATCAGCTGGGTATCTTCACCCTGAGTAGCTCTGCAGACTCACCTGGTCGACCGTCTTGGCTAGCTTTGCGAGCGCACCGACAATCTCCACACCCGTCAAGTTCTCCTTCATATCCTTCAATTCTTCCGCTTTCCTCTTTCTCCCTCGATCATCCTCGTCTCCCTTTCCAAGCGTGATATCCTTCCCTTTCGACAGCGGCAACACGTTCAGCTCGTCATCCAGCACCAAACAGTCGGAACATGATCCTAGAGAGAGAATGAATCGTTCGTTGAACCGAGGTTGGACGAACTGATGCGCATCGGTCCTGTATCGATTGTGCACATCCTGGCTGTCAGCGACTCGACCTTGCTGCTTCGTAATGCAACTCACCATAGCCATAGCATACAGCTGTTTCAAACTCGACATGGTCTTCAATAGCAACACCACAATGCCTCCTCCCTCCACGGTCTCGATTGTCCTCGCCAACAAGTTTGGCGTGATCGCCTCGTAGTCCTGTAACACGAGCATGCCGAATGTCTGACCCAGGATCTTCGGCGAGTCCTTGTAGTAGGTGTATCGGATATCGGTGACGGTGATAAACAGCTCAAACGGGTCTTGGTCGTTGGCTTCCCTTATGCCTCGCTTGATATCCCTCTTGATCTTTGCTTCTCGCTTCTTCCGATGTCTACCTATGTCAGCGAAGAACCTTTGGATGTATGAGCACACTTGCGTCGTGAATCCTAGCTCTTTCTTGTAGCACCAGAGCACATTGGGCCTGGATGACACTCGAGCTTGCGACAACAGAAAGTGCAAGTTGACCACCTAGGCAATTTAGCAAGACTTCCAGCTAGTGTACTCAACGGTAGGGTTGGCTCACCTGGTCTCGACCTCGATCACCGACCATGACGAAGAAGCTCCGATGGTTCGCCTTGACGCCATTGGTGATCAACGCCGGTATTCTAGGGTCGAGTTGTTTCCTCATTGCTGCTCGAGAGAAAGTGGTTGTATAGAGCGTAGTAAATCTGGTTGACCTCCACTCATGAGAGACGGAAATCTCACCGAAGGCCCTTGGTGCAGCGGGACAAAAGAGGGCACGCATAAATACGC
>JALPCD010000027.1:0-36476 GCA_026538415.1 Cryptococcus sp. GC_Crypt_1
AGAGAGATTGCGACACTGGAGAACGATATGTTGGAGCTGAAGGATCTCTTGAACCAATGGAAAGATCTACCTCAGCTCATGGGAATGGAGGATACCCTCGCTCCGACGATCGACAAGAACGGCAATCGTACTTCTCTCCCGTCTACCTCGATTTGTGCATTGCTGACTGTCAGTGGAGCGAAGGAGAACACAGCGAAACTCGATGGCCGACCTCGCCCAGATGTACAAAGCTCAACTGACCAACCTCTGGTCGACCGTCGAAGGTTCGCAAAAATACATTCCTCTCGCACAAGGCCGACATCTCGTCTTTGACACCCACAACTTTGTCGAGCTCAACGCCGCTACGTACAAGGCGAAACAGAGCGTCAGCTTGTTCTTGCTCAATGATCTCTTGCTCATCGCTGGACGGAGAAGGATGAAGAGCGCTTCCACGGCGAATGGAACCGAAAGGGACAAGGAGAGGGGAAGGATGGTAGCGGAGCGATGTTGGGTGCTGGCAGATCTCGTGGTGGTTGATGTCAAAGACTCGGGTGGTGAGTCTTGTGTCATTCTTCACGATTACGAATGCGCTGATGACAGACCTGACCAATGCACTGAAGATCAAGCGAGGGAAGGAGGTCTGCGTGTACCGTACAGCCAAGGCGGAGGACAAGAAAGCTCTGTTGGGTGCGTTTAGGCAGGTCTCGCAGGAGCTGGGTGAGAAGAAGCGCAAAGAGAGCGAGAAGGAGCAACAGAGACGGAAGAGCATGTGGCAAGGCGACTCGAGCGTGAGTCTCAAGCGATGGTCAGAGCTGACGAACAGCACTCCAGCTCGCCGAATGCTGGGCTGCTCAGTACCGGTCGACCGGTTTCTACCATGGGCATGACCGTGTCCGACTCGAAGGATATGCGGTGGATCGACGACTTTGGAGATGAGCTCACTATGGCTGTCGCTATGCGAGACTGGGAAGCAGCGGTCGGGCTCGTCGAAAGATGTGGGCTTGCTCTTTGGGCTCTCTTCTTTCCTTGCCATAGTGGCTGATGGATCTAGCTGCCGATCTACTGAGGATCGCTGCCCCGAACACCGCTGCGGTGGACTCGCTCGCTGCCCGCCTGGCACATCTTCGCCCTACCCTCATCTCGCAGATCTTGCATGATCTGTCCTCGCCCGAGCTGCGCAAGGCAACTACAGTCCGCCTCGTTGCTTTCCTGTCTCGACTCGACTGCGCAGATCAAGCTCGAGATACGTTCTTGGGAGCTCGAAAGGAAGTGATGCTGCAGCGGATGAGGGAGATCAAATGTGAAGGGGACTCGACGATATACATTTCGGAATTGGCCATTGTCTGCTTTACGGTCATACGACATACGAGTGATTGGTACATGTCCGCCTTCAAGGAGAACAAGATGGCTTCTGGTATGTCTATCACATGCCAAAGCCCGTGCCCGTATGTGCACTGACATTATAGGCTTCATCATCTGGGCAAAGGAACAAATCGAGACCTTCGCGGATATGTTCAGGCGACAAGTCTACGCTTCGACCATCTCGGAGGATGTCCCGGAAGAGTGCATGCGAGTCGTTGCATCACATAACCGAAAGGTGAGCTCTCTCTCTCTCTCATGTATGGTCTGGGATATCAGAAAGCTCACGCTCAGCTACTACGCGATGTCGGGCTAGACTTTACTTTTCTCCTCTCGTCTCTCCTTTCGCCCGACCCCAACACTCAACGCCCCATACCGTTCATCAACCCCATGTTCGACCTCTCGGCACCTACCCCTGGACCAGGCTACCATATCGAGCCTTCGCCATACCCTACGTTTGAAACGCCAGCACCTGATCATCTCGAGCTGGAATCTTTACCGGAACCGCCCACGACGGCACCTTTGAGCATCAACCCAAAATCGCCCAGAAAACCTAGACCGTCTGAAGCAGGTGGATCGATGGGACGAGTAGTATCGGCCGGAACGAGCTCGCCTACACCTCCTGCTAGGAGCGAAAGGCGGAGACAGGGGTCGTATAAGGAAGAGATGGAATCGCTGAGGTGAAGCTGAGAACGACTGTAACGATCTGGATGCATGCAGTATACGATAGGACAAAATTATACACATTATTACCTCAAGGTGCTCGTCGACTTGATCCATGTTCTCGCCTCTTCCCTCCCTCTGCTGACGTTCACCCGCATGAGTACCGGGACGGGGATGAGCAGGAGGACCAAGAGGAAAATGAAGCCTAGCCGGATGTTGCCCGTTTTGTCTGCGATAAGACCAACCACGAAAGGACCCAAAAAGGAAGCCGACTTGTCGGTCAAGGCAAACAGGGAGAAGAAGGAAGACTCGTGCCCCTGCTCGTTCAGTTTCAGAACCTCGTCGCTTTCGAGCGATAGACATACAGGCGGGATGAGCTCGGCGTAGACTGCTCGAGAGTAGCTGTTGAACGGGCCATACAGCTAGAGGGATTCAACATCGACAGGGTCTCCCTGGAAAGACGGACTTACCAGACCAAACCACGTCGCAGCGACGTACATTTCTCCCTCGGTACGCAATCCTCCAAAAGGCAGTAACAAGCCCACACAGGTATAGATCGGCAGGATGAGGGCAAGCAGAACAATGCGCAACAGAACTTCCATGTTGGCATACCCCTTGTGCCGCTGCAGCCTAGGCGTATATACAGACGATACGACAGCAGCGAGCTGGACGAGAATGCCAATGATGATGATTTTCGAAGGGGGCATGCGGAGTGTGCTCGAGGCGTAGAGGATCGCAGTATAGGTAGTCGTATGAAAGCCTATTCATCAGCTTTCACCTTCACCAATCATTACAAGAGAAAGAAGAATCCTCACCGTCAGATAGAAACACCCAAGCTAGAAGCAGGGTGAAAAGATTGGGTAGTCGCCTCATCTCCCTTGGCGAGACCATCTTGCCCAATCTGCCCCAAGCTCTCCCAATCCATCCTGTCTCGTCCACCTCGTACCCCTTTTCCAGCTCTCCACCTGGGAAGCCGATCCAGCATGGTACCGTAAAGACAGCCCACCAGACACCTGACAGTCCGATTGCAAGTCGCAAAGAGGCAGTCGACCCTTCCAAGATTGTGATAGGAATGATGAGAAGCGCCAATACCGACACGCCCGAAAAAAAGCCTATCGCTGTACCGGTGGACGAGATACGAGACGTCGTCAAGGACAGTAAAACGCTATAACGGGATTGAGAAGAGTCAGCTGCGGTGCTAGATGTGATTGGTGAGGGGAGGTCGGCTGTCGAGATGACCTGAGCTCCCGCTTCGACCGCCGAAAGCAAAGATCTACCTTCTTCGCTAGTCCGCCCTATGTTAACGTCGGCGGATGGACTGGCGGGTCGGAATGGACGAGCGGTAAGGACATCGGGATCTTCTCGAGCTAGGACAGGTAGGAAAGCATTGGCACAGACGATGCTAGTTGCGTAGCCCATATTGCCGATGATGGTGAGACAAGCAGCCATGATGGGTGTCCAGCTGCTTGGTGTTGAGGGGAAAAACAACATGGCGATCCCGGATGCCGAGCCGAGGTATGCAAAGATGAGGAGTAGCTTCTTCCTCCAGAATGCTACAAGTCAGCTCAGATAGCCCGAAAACGATGAGGGTCACGTAGCAGCAGAGAGGAAACGTGACATAGTGACATACGAGAGTCTGCGGAAGTTCCTATCAGGATGATCGCTAGAGCTTGTATGGCTACTGCTACGCTCTTCACATACATACTGTATGTCAACAACCTTCACACGCGTACTCACTTCTGTCCTACTTACCTGAAAGAAGCAGTATCCACCCATCCGCCCAGAATCCTAGCTTTGCAAACCACTCCGTCTCCCTCTTCCACCTCAAGACAGGGTACGACCAGCTCTGGCGAGACGAAACCAACTTCCCTGGCCATTTGTTCCAGCGTGATAGGCAAGAAGATGGCCATGGCGCATGCTGCGAAGACTTCTGCTGCGAAAGCATAGGTGTACCAAGCGTAGATGTGTCGGCGAGCCGGATCGAGGTCGAGCCATGAAGGGAGGGTCATACTGATCGAAAGGTATGTTACTTGACGAGTGGAGATTCACTTGTTGACCTCGACATCTTTTGCTGAGCCAGGAAGACCTCGAGCTTGGGATGTATGAGTTGTGGTCAGAGATAGAGAGACTGAGGATTGATCAAAAGCATGTCCCGTTGACCATGTTCAGAGCTGAAACGCCAGAGTGGAGGTAGCCAAATAATCTCGACCAATATCAACAACCTTGTATCCTCTTCATCTCACCTCTCCTACATCCACCTACATTGATCGACAATGTCCATCTACTCGTCGACCTACCCACCGATGCCCTCGCTCCAACCTCAACCGGAATACTCGTTTTACCCATATCCGGTTTCGTCACGCTCTCACCTCTACTCGACGCTTCAGCAGTCTATCCGAGGTATCGCCCCTCCCCCTACTCCTACCCGACCGACCCTACCGTTGTCCGAGCAAGCTGGACCTTCGACAGCTCGAACATTCTCGACAGACGATGCTAGTGAGACCGCTCGGCTGGCAAAGGCAGAGGCTAGAGCTCTGAGACGAGCACAGAGGCGAGCTGTGAGGGGGTTGAGACCTGCTGGGGTGGGATTAGGGAGAGAGGCGGATGAGCTCAGCGACGAGGAAGCTATGATGGAGGACGAAAAGGTGAGCCCAGTCTTTCCCTTCACTTCACTGTCTGTGTTCCCCTTTTGTCCATATCGACGCGCAGAGGCCGATCTGTAATGAGGAGAATCAATGCAGGCAAGCTGAGAATCGCGAGCTGATCTCTCCTAGGCAAGGACAAATGCGTTTGGCCAGAGGTTCTTATTACCTATAGGGAGACGACAAACCCAGATGGAGATGGACAATGCTCATGTAAGTGTACAATACCCTAAGCTCGTCCCTTTGCTGTACACCTCTCCCTGTCGAGCTTCATTGGCATGATGGCGAGCTGACATACAGTCGCCCACACCATCCGAAGCAGACCACGATAGACGGCAAGAAGATCAACATGGCGCAGCAGCACATTCGTCACCTCGACTCAATGCCGAAGCACAGGATCTCGACGATGAAGCCGGTCTAGGACCTGAAGGGCAACTTGATCTCGATGCGAGTATGGAGGATCTAGATGGGGATATGGAAGATTTGGATGGGAGTATGGAGGAAGAGATGGCTCAAGGAGACCAGGAGGAAGATGAGTAGCCCGACACGGGCGTTGTGAAGTGCATGTTGCATCACACTGCTCGCAAGTCAATGACCAGCGGGTTCGGAAGCGTTGATGGGCAAAAAAGACAAGAAGCAAGGTTGGGTTGAAAGCAACAAGTGCATATGATGATCGATTCGATTCGTATCTCCGTTTTCCTTCTGATCTTTCTCGTTACTCCTTCTACTAACTCTGCTACATGTTCCGTGGCCTAATATACAGTGTAGAACCACAGATCCTCCTCATCCATCCATCTATGTTTGTCGTCGTCGATCGTTTAGGCGGTTTGGCCAACAACCTTGCCGAGGAGGTCACCGACGGCTCCGGTGGATCCACCCTCGGTAGGGTCACCGCCAAGGAGACCACCGAGGAGACCAGAGACACCGGATCCAGATCCGGTGAGCGATCCAGCGGCATCGGTAGCTCCGGAAGCACCAGTGGCAGATGAAGCGGCGTCGGTCAAAGAAGAAAGTTGTCGCTCGAGGATGTCGAGGTTTCGTCGGGCAACGTCAACGGTAGACTTCAATCCGGCGACAGTGGGGTCGAGGACACCAAGACCAAGACCGGCAACAGTGGGTTCGAGACCGGTCAAAGTGGGGTCGAGCAATGTACCGAGGGCACCTCGCTTGGCGACGTCAACAGTCGACTTCAATCCGGCGACGGTGGGGTCGAGGACACCGAGACCGAGACCGGCAACAGTAGGCTGGAGACCGGTGAGGGTGGGGTCGAGCAATGTACCAAGAGCTCCTCGCTTGGCGACGTCAACAGTCGACTTCAATCCAGCGACAGTGGGGTCGAGCACACCAAGACCGAGACCAGCAACAGTGGGTTGGAGACCGGTCAAAGTAGGGTCGAGCAATGTGCCGAGGGCGCCTCGCTTGGCGACATCGACAGTCGACTTGAGTCCAGCGACAGTGGGGTCGAGAACACCGAGACCGAGACCAGCGACGGTTGGCTCGAGGCCAGTAAGGGTAGGGTCGAGCAATGTACCGAGAGCTCCTCGCTTGGCGACGTCAACAGTCGACTTCAATCCAGCGACAGTGGGGTCGAGCACACCGAGACCAAGACCAGCGACGGTTGGCTCGAGGCCAGTAAGGGTAGGGTCGAGCAATGTGCCGAGGGCACCTCGCTTGGCGACATCGACGGTGGACTTCAGTCCAGCGACAGTAGGGTCGAGGACACCGAGACCGAGGCCGGCGACGGTGGGTTGCAAGCCCTCAAGAGTGGGGTCCAGCAATGTTCCGAGAGCACCTCGCTTGGCGACATCGACGGTACCTTGGAGACCGGCAACCACGGGGTTCAAGACGGGGAGGCCGAGTCCAGCGACGGTAGGCTGCAAACCCTCGAGGGTGGGGTCGAGCAATGTGCCGAGAGCTCCTCGCTTGGCAACATCGACAGTCGATTTGAGTCCAGCGACGGTGGGGTCGAGAACGCCCAAACCGAGACCAGCGACAGTGGGTTGGAGTCCCTCAAGGGTGGGGTCGAGCAATGTACCCAAGGCTCCGGGACTGGAACAGGTCAGTTCTGGTTTGAAGGCATGGGAGGAAGTAACTCACACAGGGGCGGCCGAGGCGACGAGAGAAAGGAGAATGGAGGCAAGAACGGCACCCTTCATTGAGATAAGTTGTTAAGTTGTTGGTTCTGAAAGTCGAAAGACGGGGAGGGGTGGTTTGTTGGTTTGGGTTGGTTGAGCTTTGTGTTGTTGAAAGCGAAGTAGTGAAGTGAGGATTGAATCGAGCTCGAGTGACCGCTTTATATATGTCGTCTCGAGAGCTGATCGACGGTCAGCACTGGAAAAAAGTAGACCGTCATGAGAAAGACTCAACCCCATTTGCTCTCATTGCACCATCAATTCCATCGTTTCCACTCCACTTGATTGACACTAGCAAGAGAAATCATCCTCATCTAGTGGCTCTCGCGTCATGTCACGTCTGTTTCAAGAATCACTCTGACCCATGGGTAGAGGTCTCGTCTGGCCAAAGGATTCATCTTCGGTGGGGGATCCGCGAGACAAATGGCTCCAACGGTCCAGCGACGCTAGGCGTTGGATTGTAGGGTCCAGGTAGCGTGTTCAACCATCGAGGATCATTCCACTACATGTGCCGTCGTTTCCGGAATCCATTTAATAACGAACATCCCTATGGAGCCGTCTAGAATGATGAACCTAGTCGAGTTAGTAACGGTTCATATCGCCTACCTGAATGGTAAGGGGTGACTCACTATAGTGGAGCTCAGAGCGCGCCCAGGACATATTACAGCGCAACCGACAGACCACACGTTCGGAACCGAGACCATGGAGAGACTCTACGCGGCCAAGAGTTCGGGTTGACGATCATAGGCTTGGTCGCCGGAGGCAAGACCCTCAAAGGTGTCACCGCGTTAGTTTCGAGTCGGGTGGAATGGGTGGGTCGAATAGCACGGTCTAGCGTGGTCTTTGAATGTGAATTGCCTGGAATCCAGGGTTCCATAACGGTGACCACAGCGAGACCACCTGCTGAGTGCTCGACCGTGGAAGCTGTTCTCGTTATTGCTCGCCCACGGGTATCAAGCGTAGATGAGGGTAGAAGGCTCAGGCGAAGGGAAGGGGGTGACTCACTGTTCTATTCTTTCAGGGTCAAACACGTTCGAGCCCATGTCTAACTTAATAAACCTTTCGTAGCGGAAGCTGGGTTCGGCAGCCGTGCGTGAAGCTGATGATGACCTTCGAGAGGGGCGACGAGGGCTAGATGAATGAACAAGAAGAACGATTAGACCCGATTTATGAGGTAGCGTCATCCTATCGAGATATATTAACGCCACTCACCCTAAGCGAGGCGAAGAAGCGGACATTTCCCCCAAACTCCTTTCCCAGCACACCACCCACCTGCTGCGAGAGTGGAGTCTCACCCTGCAGATACGAGTAGAGTAGATCGTCTAGACTACTATAAGTCAAGTTAAATTAGTACCGCCCATCCTGATGATCGACAACACCAAAGCTGCTAAGTTAGTCGATGCAAACAGCTACTAAAGGACGATTGTTCGAGCAACAGCCCGTCTCGGAGCACTCCGCGACCTGTTGCACCTCATAATTCGCTTTAGGACACCATTCATCTCGCCGTATGGCTAGACGCATCAGAATCCCGATCGAGGGGTGCAGCACTAGTGAATCGCTACGATCGGCGCAGCTAGGCTCTCGGATGGGAAGATTGCATAGTGATGCGCTAAGAGGCGAGGAGCTATGTTGGGATTCGAGAACTAAACAGAGTATCGTTGTTTGCACAGTCCTTGGGTTGGAGTGAGATTCGCCGTGAATGGCCCGGTGGAGGGCTTCTGTTGAATACGTCGAACGTGCTTCCCTTGATCGATTGGCTGCTTGTCGCGAAGCGCAGAGGGCGGCTACCATGGAGGGATAAGGCCAGGCTGCGTGTGGATCCTCACTGTACAGGATACGAGACGTGCTTCGTTGTATAGTCCGACGCAAGATCAACCAGTCTCAACGTATGTAAGGGAGGTGGCCTTGTTCGTGAATAACGTCGAGCATTGTACTCTCCTCGTAGCACCACATAGATGCTTGACTGGAGGAGCTGCAGCTCGACGAGGTGAGATGGGCTGAAACGCGACTGAGAGCCGGATTCGGGAAACAACAACGGTCGACGTGTTCCTACTGCTTTTCCTCTCATATCGACATTGACACCTACTCATATCCCACCACCACGATGCCCATCCTAGACAAGATCAAGGACGTGTTCAACAAGGACAAGAAGTCAACCTCGGAGATCTCTACCGCGGAATCGACGACAACCGAGACCCCGACCACCACCGAAAACACCACCACCTCCCACCCATCCCACACCGAGTCCTCTACGACCAATGCCTCTACCAGCGACAACGCTACTGCTCTTATCGAGCCCAACACGCCCCACACTGCTATCGCCAACACGGAGACTACCAAGGCCAAGGAGGTGTCTGGACCGGTAGGCGAGGTGGCTTTCGATGACGAGAAGGTCACTGTTGTGTTCGTTTTGGGCGGACCAGGAGCTGGTGAGTCTTCCATGGTGGTCCCACGGCGCGGAGCTGACAAGTACAGGCAAGGGCACACAATGCGAGCGACTCGTGAAGGACTACGGCTTCGTCCACCTCTCTGGTCAGTCTCTCACATCATGACAGCTGGATTATGAGTTGAATGATCTAGCTGGAGATTTGCTCAGAGCTGAGCAGAACCGAGAAGGGTCGACCTATGGAGAAATGATCCAAACGTACATCAAGGAGGGCCAAATCGTCCCCATGGAGGTGACAGTCAAGGTACGTCACGCCCCTTTTCTACGTTCCCACCTTCTCTGCTAGTCCTCGTCAAAGTATTTCTTTTCGAGCTGGGCTGACGTTTAGCTCCTCGAGAACGCCATGCGAGATGCCCTCAACTCCCCTCCCTCCTTCTCTTCCGACTCTTCCCTTTCGTCCGTCTGGGCCAACGGCAACGGTCGGTTCCTGATCGATGGGTTCCCCCGAAAGATGGACCAGGCGCTCAAGTTTGACCAATCTGTACGTTTTGCTTTCCTCATCCCACCGCATCGTCAGGCTTGCGAAATGAGCGAAAGCCATGCTGACATGTAGGTCTGTCAATCCTCGTTCGTCTTGTTCATCAACACCACAGAAGAGGTCATGCTTGGACGTTTGCTCGAGCGAGGCAAGACGAGTGGACGAGCAGACGACAACAAAGAGTCCATCGTCAAGCGATTCCGTGCGTTCAACCTTTCCCCCTAACCCCTTCGTGTCTCCGTGCGGATTGCAGATTGGGTCCAGAGCTGATGAGCAGGAACGTTTGTCGAAACCTCTATGCCCGTCGTCGACTACTACCGAAAGCTCAGCAAGGTCGTCGAGATTGACTCTTCCCCTTCTGCCGATCAGGTCTACGCCAACGTCAAGCTCGCCATGGACCAGCGACTCCACACCACCTCTCCCATCACCGCGACGTCGGCTGCCAATGACTCGACCACTTCTGCCGAAGGGGATCTTGTCCTCGGTCTCGGTGCGCCGATCGCTTGATCTGGCTCATCTTCGCTGCTCGCTTGCTCCATTTTAGAATTTATATATATATTGATCGATTGTCCCTTTGTTTAGTAGGTATCCCTCGAGGAGATATATGCATAGGTTGGCGTCAACTATCAAAAGTCATATTGTATCGTAAAGTGCTCATCACCGATCGCTCGTCATGAGCCGCCATCCCATCCTGATCCGCATCGCCCTCATTTCCGCGCTCCTCGTCAGGAGCCACCCTTACGCTTCGACAAGAGGCTCTGCCCGTGCCGATGGGTCAAAGTCCATATGTTCCCCATACTGTCGAAGCTTGTCCATCCTCGCCTTGCCCTTCTTGTACGCATCCTCGAACAACAACGGTTTTCTCGTAGTCAATAGTGGTGCGGGTGTGACCAACGATGCACTTCATGTCAGCAAGGCATACTTCATAAAACTCGGAAATCCACTCACAGCGATGTACCACACCCTGGCGCTGGTGTACCCATGATGATGCACTCTGAGACACCCTCAATCATGTCTCTCTTCGAGTATAGCGCAGCGTCAAACTAGCCGTCAGCTTGGAGCTACTCGACAGACATGGTGGCGACATACCAGATGATCCGTCGTCTTTTCAAACGATGCCAACATGAGCACCGAGTCCTTCATCTTCTGTACACCGAACCGAGTGATACCCAACACCTCTCCCTTGTACGTCATGACATCTCCCAACAACATGACATGACGAGGATCAATCGACATGCCGTGTGATTGCATCGTATGTTGGATTTCGTTGTAGATTGTCTGTCGAGCAGCTTCGATACCGAGCACCGCACAAGTCTCCATGACGTGATTGGTCTTGGTCTTGGTTCCAACAACACCTGAATATCAGCTCCATCTCGTGCAAAGACGCATTGTATGCTCACCTTCGGTACCCATGACCTCTGCCAGACCATACCCAGTGACGAGCAGCTCCAGCTTATCCCCATCCTTCTCGTTCTTATTGATGACACCTCGAGTGCTTTGCGGCAGACCCTTGACCTGGATTGAAGGCAGGGCCCTCTTGAGCTGCTTGAGCCGCTCGTAAATACCATCGTCCTGAAACCCATCCCTCGACTTGAGCTTCGAGGCAGTCTTTTTCCCTTCCGAAGGATCGTCGACGAAAATCCGGATCCGAGACGTCTTCTCATGCAGCGAGATCGACTGGATCGTTAGCTTGACACTTCAGCGGAAGGGATGCGAGCGCACTGTTCGGCTGATCTTCAGCTTGGGCGCTTTGCAGAGCGCATTGGCTATAGAGTCAAGGTCAACCTCGAGCTAAAACCCGTTAGTGATATCTCGAACGAAGGGGTCAAATGACGCACCTGGAGCTTTCCGATAGCCGTCCTGTCAATGTGCACCTCGAGATAAGCCATATCTTCCTTCCAAGCTTCCTCAATGACAGACGCAATCTATCGTCAGCGACTGATAAACACAAGGGCCAGGCCAAAAGAACGACTCACATCACCCAGAATGGTCCGCTCGATTCGACCCTTGACGATCCGGGCAACGGGTTCGCTCTTCGAATCAACCAGCTCGGCGGTGATAATAGGCGTCGAGATGACCTTGGCAGCGTTGATAATCTCCTTGATACGAGGTACACCAAGCGTGACGTTCATCGAGGCGACACCGGCGAAATGGAAAGTCTTCAAGGTCATTTGCGTTCCGGGTTCACCGATAGATTGCGCTCCGACAGCTCCGACCGTCGATCCTGCATGTCAGCGCAATGATCTTACCCTCGTATGGATAAACTTACCCGGCTCGATCTTTGCCCGTAGGTATTTGACTCGACATAACTCGAGAAACTCCTCAATCTGCTCTCGTGTGACCTTGTTGGCGTTGTTCAGGGCCGCTTGCTTCTCGACTAGACATATCAGCACAGATCAAGAAAAGAATCATATGCAGCGTACAATCATCACACTCCAGGTCATACTCTTCCTCATCCTTCGCGTCATCTGCAGCGGGAAGACCGTACTTGTGTCGCTGATCCGCCATGGTCGCCACGATGTGCGTCTCGATAAAGAGGTAAGTATCCTCTCGATACTTGCTGTGACAACCTTCCCAACCCTGTACTCGTTAGTCTGCAAGCCAGCCTGCAGTAGTCTCAGCTCACCTGAAGGACAGGCGCCACTTCGCCCGCGAATGATTCCCGCCGGAAGATTCTGCGCTGAGTGCCTCCCCGCTTGCTATTCTTCACCGCCGCCTCTGCCTCGAGAGCATCCTGGTGTCGACCATGCATAATTCTCTCCCTCTCTGGCCAGATAGCAGCAGCTATATCCTTGACCTGGTAAGGGTAAAGCGGTTTCGTGGTGCTCTTGGCGATTTTCTTGCCCGTCAGCATAACACAGCTGAAATGGTGAGTTCCACTCACACAAGCATGAGTCCAACTTCGCACATACTCCACTGGAGTAGCGTCTCCCTCCAAACAAGCAGGATCCAGCATATCATCACCATACTGAAACTGCACAATCCCTCCGACCGAATTTCTGACCGAAAGATCGTAGTGGGTACACAAATCTTCCAAAGCCTTCATCAATCGTCGAGCCATATATCCCGTTTCGGCAGTCTTGACGGCGGTATCGACCAATCCTTCTCGACCCGAGATGGCGTGGAACAAGAATTCGGTGGGCGTCAAACCGGAGAAGAAACTGTTTCGAACGAATCCCTTGGCAGGCGGGGTCTTTGACTTTTTGCGGAAATGAGGGAGGGATCGATCTTGGAACCCGTTGGGAATACGACTACCCGAGATAATTTGTTGTCCGACACAAGCGACCATCTGAGCGACGTTGATCACGGAACCTAGATGTCAGCTCTGTCGACAAATCAGGGGAGGCATTAAAATATACCCTTCGAACCACAGGTAGCCATGATGAGGGGAGCGTTGTGACGAGACAACTCTCTCATACACGTCTTTCCTACATCTCCTCGAACATCCGACAAGACGCCAGAGATCTTGTTCTCCAACGTGGTCTCTTGATCACATCCAGGCGCGTTGTCCAGCTTTCCCTTCTTTGCCTTGTCGATGAGATCGTTACAGCAATCGTATGCGGTCTCGACCTTTTCGTCCTTCTCTCCTTGCAATATCGGTCCAGGTATAACGTCGTTGATACCAAGCGAAAACCCCTGTGTCGCCAACCACCTCGCAGCGAGCTTTGCTAGTCTGTTCATGGCCAAAGCCGCCTCCTCCGTTCCGTAGTCTCGCAAGATGACCCCAAAGACTGAATTCTTTTTCCCATCTCCCACCGTGTTCTTGTCAAACACCCCACACATAATCTCCGAGTTGCGAATGACGAGGTATCCATCGTTGGGCGACATGTCAAGAGGCCAGGCCTTCTTGTCGGCGCATTCATGCATAGTCCGACATTTCGCTTCGAGGTTGACGAGCACCTTGCTCTCCTTGTTGGGTCGCATGAGCAGGTTGAATATTTGTTTGCCAGTCCACATTCTGACCGGTTTCCAGATGGTGGGCGGAGGAAGGTCAATCTTCATGTTGCCATCGTTGAGATAGGCAGCAATTTGAGTAAATTGGGCTCGATCGAAGAAGCGATCTCGGCGGGAAAGGAGGTAAGAGGCGGTGATGAAATCCTGAATGGCGGCGATGATGGGTTCTCCATTTCGAGGCGTGACCAAGTTTTTCTTGACAGACATGAGCTCGAGAGCTTCTGTACGAGCCTCTTCCGTCTGAGGAACGTCTGAGGGTCAGCTTTAATCGTATAGAGATAGAAATAGGGGACTGACGCAAGTTCATCTCGTCTCCATCGAAATCGGCGTTGTAGGGATTACAAACACACTCGTTCAATCGAAATGTACGCCAAGGTCGAACTTTGACCCGATGACTCATGATCGACAACTTGTGCAAACTCGGCTGACGGTTGAAAAGAACAATACTGACATGTCAGCTAGGTCTAAAAACGCTCAATATCGTCAGACTCACTCCCCGTCTCGAACATGTCGATGTACCACATCTCCCACCTTGAGCTCTCGAGCAATCTTTATCCTCATATCCTCCCTCTTGATCATCATCAATGTCGTCCTTCCCCATGTCCCATTTGGAAAACGCCTCTCGATAATGTTGGCACCGGGATGCAGAGCCGCTCCGTTGATGACATTGGACCGCATACGCTCAATGTTGTAGTCGGTAACGCGTTCTGGGTAGGACAGCTTAATGGCGACTTTCTCGGGCACAGCGACCTGCAAGTCAACAATCCTATCCTACTATGGGGAAAGAACACTCACCTCGTCGATACGCAAGTTTGGATCCGGTCCAATGACTGTACGACCGGAAAAGTCTACTCGCTTTCCCGACAGGTTTCCTCTGAATCGACCCTGCTTTCCCTTCAGTCGCTGAACGAGACCTCGTGTAGGTTTGGTCTGGAGATTAGCTAGGTCGACTAGGTGCAGTGCTGTCACTCACATCTTTGTCTTTGATTCCAGGTGCTTGCGAATTGATATACAACGCGACGAGGTTCTGCAGCAGATCCCAATTCATCTGCAAATAAGCTATTGCCCAGATATAGGTTTCGGCAGGGTACTAACCGTAAGTTTGTCGATACCATGACCAGCGTCCATCGAGATCTTCAGAATCTGGTTTTGCGCAACGACTTTATTGAGACCGCTGGTGAGGTCGTCCTCGTTGCTATGGGTCAACCGAGCCCCTTCTACGTTGACCATTGTTGTGACTCACTTGCCCGCTTCTGAAGCTACCGATGGTCGTATACAAGGCGGGGGGACCGAAATGTAATTCCAAAGGTAATCTTCCGGTCGACCAATATCTGGCCGTAACGCCAACAATTCCGCATCCTGCTCGTCAGATCATATTCCCCGTCAAAGGCCGACTCACCTCTGAAGAGACCCTCCTGAACAGCTCATAGACCTTCAAAGGGTTCAAGTCCTCCACCAGCTTTTGCAAACCTCCCGCCATGGCCATATTCCCAATCACCACGGTCGAGTATTTCGCCTGCTCCGCCGCCATCAACCCTTCATTCTTCTTCGACCTGTACGCCTCGTGCACAATCTTCAAAGCGGCTCCAGTGGGCTTTTTGACGATTCCGTTGGCCGAGCCGCAGTAGTAGCATTGCGAGACTTTCTTGCATTGGGTCAGGACGGCTTTGAGGGCGGCTTGTCGTTGGAGGGATTCGATTTTGGGTCGACGAAATCGGCGGATGTAGGTTTCCCGCTCTTGGGGAGTAAGGAGGATCCGAGCGCACGTCTACAGAGTCAGCTGAGAACCACGACAAGGAGGGAAAAGAATCACCTTGCAGATGCAGGAGAGCATGTTGATGGTAGGTCGGAAGTAGCCAATGTGGAAGACGGGTAGGGCGAGCTTGATGTAACCATAGTGACCCGCACACTTTGCACTATCCTCCCCACAAGTCAAACAGATAGCTCCCTTTTCGTTGGGACCCTATACATCAGCTCATGACCATTTGCGGTCCCGCTGAACGCTCAAGACTCACCATTCTCCCGTCAAGCACACCATCTTTGGCCGTTGTCCGCTTGCCATCTTCGTTGGTGTACAGGTCGGACGTCACCACCTCGACCTCTGCTATCCTCACTATCTCTTTTGGCGTCAAGGGCTGAAATTGGATATGCTTTCTACAACATCAGCGACCCAGTTCAACAAAGATCTGACGAGGTGGGGGACCAAGAGTATGACTGACATTCGTTTGGGTGCATCTTGCGATACATATAGCTTGAGATTCTGGTCGGTCTCCCTCCTCCCTCTGAATGTCGCCATGTCGGGCAGGTCAGAGCGAGCGAGGATGGAGGTTTGTTCCGTTGCCGATGCGTATGTACACTTCGAATAGGGCGAGTCGGGATGGTCAAGGTGGTTGAGGACGGGCAGACCAGGACAATAATGTTGAAATCTCTGAAGTTGGGTGGCAAAACAGTACCCGACGCGTTGCCACGTCACGACTTTTGCTTACTGATTACGTAACAGCACCCCACCTGCCTTCAACGTTGACGCTCGACGCTGTGTGTAGTATCGTTCATATCGTCGACATCTAGACAAACCCATTTTGACAGCTCATCGAGCTCGACAGCATCGCCATGACTCGACCGACGCTTCTTCAATCGCAAACAAATGCCCTCTTGACCCTGCTCAACTTGAACCAACCGGCTCCTTCCGCTTCTTCCTCCAACCCCTTTCCACGACCCTCCTCTCCTGCTGTCGGTATCGATGAATCGCCCGCCGGACCGCTCGTGTGGAAAGTGTTGGTCCTCGACGAGCTTAGCAAAGATGTCCTCGCGACGAGTCTTCGAGTTCAGGATCTGAGGGAACAAGGGGTGACCTTGCATATGCAATTGCATTCGCCTAGACCGCCATTGGCAGATGTCCCCGCGGTCTACTTTGTTTCCCCGACATTGGCCAACATACGCCGCATAGCAGAGGTAAGAGGAGGCAGTGCCATCATCGTTATGTGTAGCTGACGGGCAGGATCTCAACCCGCCGCTGTACTCTGCTTATCACCTCTCTTTCACCTCTACCCTCCCTCGATCACTGCTCGAAGAGCTCGCCTCGCTCATCCTCGCCAACGACCCCTCAGGCTCGACCGGCCAACTCATCTCTTCCGTCCACGATCAATATCTCGACTTCCTCGTTCCCTCTTCCAACCTATTCTCTTTACTGCCTCGACGAGAAACCGTCTCCGACCCCAACGGCACAATCAGCAAGAAGGGTGGGAAGCCAAAAGAAAAGGAAGTCGAGGGTAGACCAAGTTATGCGGTCTTAAACGACCCGAGGGCTGGCGAGCTGGAAATTGAGTCAGAGGTGGAGAGGGTCGCAAAGGGGTTGTTCAGTGTGATCGTCACGATGGGTTTCGTACCGATCATAAGGTGTCCAAGGGGGAATGCGGCGGAAATGGTGGCAAGGCAGCTGGAGAAGAGATTGAGGGATCATGTGGCTTCGACGCAGACGCAGAGAGGCGGAAGGGACACGTACGGTGCGGATGGGTTGAGCAGCTTGCAAAGGCCTTGTAAGTGCAGCTATGAAGCACAAATTGAACCTAGCTGACAAGCAGTGTTGGTGATACTGGATAGAAACGTCGATCTTGTCCCGATGTTGTCGCACTCGTGGACGTACCAAGCGCTGGTACATGATGTTCTGGATATGAAGCTCAACAGAGTCACCGTCGAGGTAAGCTCACTCCTCACCCATGCATCTGTCGCTTGAGCTGACAATCCAGTCTCCAGAGAACGGTCGACTGCAGAAAAAGTCCTACGACATCGACTCGAAAGACTTTTTCTGGGAAAAGAACGCTCCAAACCCCTTCCCTCAAGTCGCAGAGGACATCGACGCGGAACTGTCTCGATACAAGACCGACGCAGCGGAGCTCACTCGATCGACCGGTATTTCCGACGTCAACGATATCTCCCAAGTCGACTTCTCCTCCAACACTGCCAATCTCAAAACCGCCATCACCGCTCTGCCCGAGTTGACCGCTCGGAAACACACCCTCGATACGCATATGAACATTGCTACGGCGCTATTGCAGGCGATCAAGGAGCGAGGGTTGGACAACTTGTTCCAGGTGGAAGAGGGAGCTACGAGGAGTACAAAGGCACAAGTGATCGCTACCATCAACGGCCAGACGGACGACCCGGATCAGCCTGCCCATCCTACGCCAGACGATCAGCTGCGATTGGTCATCATCTATTACCTTTCAATGTCGGATCAATCGCTCTCCAAGGAGGATCTGGCAGAGTTGACGAGTCTGTTGAAGGATGCTGGAGCGGATGTTGCGGCGCTGGACTACGTCAAGAAGGTCAGGGAGGTGACGAGGATGACGATGATGGCGAGTCAACCGGCTGTTGCGCCTCCCACGCAAGGTGGAGAGTGGACCAAGGGGTTCAGCGTGCTGGGCAGTCGAGTGAGTCGCCTCTGCCTTGAATGAAGCTTTGCTAATGAGTCAGATCACCGATCGACTAAGGGAAGGGGGTATCACCGGTGCCGGATTCGACAACCTCATCTCGGGCGTCAAGAATCTCTTGCCTGCCAAGAAAGAGCTCACGATCACTCGACTGGTCGAAGCGCTCATGGAGCCGTCTACAGCTGCAACACAAGCGCTTCAGGATACCGATGATTACCTCTACTTTGACCCGAAAGCGACTCGAGGCCGTGGACCAACCCAATCGAATCGTGGTCGATCGCAATATACCGAGAGTGTGGTGTTTGTGGTTGGAGGTGGTGGATACGTCGAGTATGGGAATCTACTAGAATGGGCAGGGAGGAGTGCAAGGGAGGGCGGAGGTGGTGGGAAGAAGATTACATATGGCAGTACGGAGATCTTGAACCCCACGGCGTTTGTGAAAACGCTCGCAGAGCTGGGCGCGCATTCGTAAAGGGGATCGATAGAGTAGAGTGGGCTTCTAGCGGAGTATACATACCATGCACGCTGTATCAGGTATGATGATGATGATGATGATGCATGTCTTCTTTCCTTCGACTTTCTATGAGTCTATCCAAACATCTTGCTGTACGCCTGCCTCTCCTTCTCCTTTCTGGCCTTTTGTTTCGTCTCGACATCCTTCAACGCTCGCAAGATTCCAGCATCTCCGGGAACAGCCTCGACCGCCTTTCTTAGATCCTTCTCCGCCTCTTCCTCCTGCTTCAAGGCAATGTATCCCAACGCTCGTCGATACAGCGCTTTGCCTTGTTCCGCCGAGGTGAGGTTGGGTTGAGCCAATGCTCGAGATGCGAGGTTGGTAGCGAGCTTGTTGGCAGGTGGAGAGCATTTCAGAGCGGCCAAAGCGGCATTGGTGAGCAGCGGGATTCGTCTGTATATCAGCGAAAGGCCCATTTAGGATAAAAAGTAGCTCACGTCGTTCTGAAAGACTCGACCTGTTCTGCTGGTGCGTCATCGGGGAGAACGGGATGCTGATCGAGGTATCGAAGCGCTTTCTGATATTTGTCCAAAGCAGTAGCGAACTGCCCCTTTTTAAACTCCCTACTACATCAGTCCTGATTCTTGCACCACTACCGCCTGGATGGCTCCACTCACGCAGTACCAATATCCTTCAGCTTGGTCGCTACGCCCAAAGCCTCTTCCGGCTTGTCCACATTGACACCCTCCTCGTCATCCGGGTAGTCTTCCCAGATGTCCTCTCCTGCCGCACTGTCTTGAGCTGCTTTCCTCGCTTCGTCCTCTTTGGCGAGATCCTCTTCGCTGAGTACACCGGCGGAAGCGATCTTGACCTCTAGGTTGGGCTTGTCGGAAGTGGTGGGGATGTTTTCGATTCGTCGTATCAGACCTTTGTTGGATCTCACTTTGCCGAACACGACGTGCTTGCCGTCGAGGTGCGGAGTGGCGACTCTGCACTGTCAGCAACAAGATGCGGTAATGGTGAAGCGACAGCGATCTAGCAAGCTGAGGAGGGGAAGACAAGAGAAAGAGGGCAGGACTGACGTCGTGATGAAGATCTGAGAGCCGTTGGTATTAGGTCCAGCGTTGGCCATGGACAGCATCATGGGCTTGTCATGTTTCAATTCAAACGACTCGTCTAGTAGTCAGTACACACAGCCACCGCTGGCCGCTGAGCGGGATAAGCTCACCTTCGAACTGAATTGTCAGCTCGATTCATCCAGATGTAGAAAAGAGCTCGCCTTTTCGCCGTAGATCGACTCTCCTCCAGTCCCGTTGTGCCTGGTAAAGTCTCCGCATTGCAGCATAAACCTGTCTGGTTAACTCAAACACCTCTCAGAAGAGGTCACAGAAAGGACCCAAATGCAGAGACAGAGGCGAAAGCTTACCCCTTAATGCAACGGTGGAAGCCTGATCCAGCGTAGGCCAGCTTGACACCATCCTTGTTGGTCTTGTCTCCAATGCAGAGATGCTTGAAGTTCTCCGCAGTCTGCGAGGTATCAGCACAAGGGTCTCTCGAGAGCGAGGCAGAAGGAGAGAAAGGGGAGTCGAAGTTGAAAGGCGGAAAGGTTGACTGACCTTTGGCACGACACTGTCGAAAAGCTCAAAGGTGAGACGACCAGCGTCCTCACCGCCAATGGTGATGTCAAAGTAGGTGATAGTGTTGGGCATCGTATAACGCGTTCTTTTCGCAGGTTGAGGAAGGTCGAGGTGCAGATGTGAGCGGTCGGAAGGAAGGTAGTAGAATGTTGAAAGTGGAGAATCAGTCAGTCCCGCTCGAGGGCACGGCACCTCGACCTCCACTTTGACAACCCAGACATCTCCCTCGTGTCCGAAGCAACACCTCATACACTTCATCTTGACAACGACATACTGCCAGCTCGAGAGTACATCGGCATGTCGGAATCAGCCACGATACCCAACGGTCAAGCACCGTCCATTCCCACCGCCGAAGCGGTCGATATACCCCCTGAGATAGAAGCGACCTTGTCGAGATTATCGGCGTATCGAAATGTTCGAGGAGTCATGATCATCTCTCGTTCGACCTCGACCGGTGCTTCCGGAGGAGTGGTGCAAAGTACTGGGTCGGTCTTTGAAGGAGAAGGAGGAAAGAAGTATGCGAGGGTGGTCGAGGGTTTGGCAGGAAGTGTTGGGGCTGCCATCGAAGAGGTTGATGAAGGGGTACGTCTCGATATGCCTTCCTCTCAAATATCACTTCTTCTGCACCCTCTCGGGCCTGCTATTGCTATTCTGGCTGCTCTGGATTGTCGAAACTGGTGGACTGATATTGCAGGACGAGCTGAAGTTCTTGCGGATACGGACAAAGCGGCACGAGCTCATCATCACTCCTGGCAAGTCTCCCTTCAAGCTGCGTTGAAGGGGAGATCAATCCAGAACCATGCTGACAGGATAGACGAGAAGTACCTCTTGGTAGTACTGCAAGATCCAGGCCAATAGACCTGCAGTCTGTCTGCTCAGCATTTGAAGGAGGATTGTCAAGGAGCAGCGTCGCGGGGGAAAGACGCGTTGACGAGTTTGACGAAAGAGCGACGATGGATATGACCTTTCACGCATGCACAAACGTGTCCCGAAAGCTGCCATTGCTGCTTGCATTCATGCATCCTCACCATCTCCCTCTGGAGAGCACCGTATGTCCAGGTCGAGGGCTGTTGCGAGGAGATTACCCAAAATGGGTTGCTCGCTGTTGGCCGGACGGCGAAACGTCGAGGTACGAGTACGAACGAGTTGTTTGGGGTGAGGTCTAGAACTCTTTATTGTTGTTCATCTCTTTTTCTCCTTGCTCTCGACCACATTTCGCATCGATACCACCCATCTCCACCGCATAGACTTCATCTCCTGCATCTCTCACGTATACATCATCTCATCGACAGAGCTCGTCACTACACTTGGCACCTCAGCATATAGCAAGCAACAAAGCACGAACGGCTCGACTGCGCATTGCCCATACCCCTCATGCCCCCACGTCGCAGCTCTCCCTCTTCATAATCCAAAAACGCAATCACCGTCTACCCGACATGGCACCCTCGATCGCCTCGTCCTCGACTCATTACGCGCTCGTCGTCGATGCAGGTTCTTCTGGCTCCCGGCTACAAATCTACTCTTGGCGAGATCCAGACCTTGAAAGGGCGGAAATTCTCCAAGAGGTCGTCAGGGCGCAGAATGGACAAGGAGAGCCAGAGAGAGCGTGGTGGTGGAAGACATGGAGGAAGACTCGGTGGAAAGGAAAAGGGAAGGGAAAGGCGAAGGAGCAGAGTATGGAGAATACCGCCTTGAGGAGACTGGTTCGGGTGGGCAAGGGGGTGGAAGGGGATGCTTGGGTCAAGCGTGTCGAACCTGGTGAGTTGGGATCTATGACGCGAGCTCGAGTGAGAGAGGAGCTGATCATCCAAGGTATATCGACGATAGCCCCTGCCGACATACCGGACTACCTTGCACCCCTACTCTCCCATGCCTTGCAACATATACCTCCCTCTCAGCACGCCTCGACACCGATATATGTCCTCGCTACTGCCGGTATGCGACTGTTGAGCGAGGACACGAGGAGCGGGATCCTCAAAGCGACATGCGACACGCTACGCAAATCTTACCCCTTCTCCCTCGATAGCTCGACCTGCGCAGAAAATGTTCGAGTAGTATCGGGAGAAGAGGAGGGCATGTGGGGATGGGTAGCTGTCAACTATCTCATGGACGGCTTCGGTCATGCTCCCGACCCCTCCTCCTCGGCATCCACATCCACATCAACCAATCTCCTTCCCCTTGCTCCACTCGCCGATGCTCCTCTTCACTCTTCTACCGACTCTGTCACGCCCGTCGATGTCAACCACCACTCGCCAACTTTCGGATTCCTCGACATGGGAGGAGCTTCCACTCAACTCGCTTTCTCGCCCACGCCGCTCGAGCTACAACGGTCAGGGTACCCTTCGTCGGATCTACGGACAGTATCCCTACGACTCCTGAGCGGTGAAACGGTAGAATGGCCTGTATTTGTCGCTTCTTGGCTCGACTTTGGGACAAACCGAGTTCGGGAACGATATGTCAACGCAGCAGTCACCGATTGGCGCAAAAGCTCGCCTGACGGTCTGCTCGACCTCTCTACGCCAATACCAGATCCTTGTCTACCCAAGGGCCTCCTCGCTCCATCGCTCTACCCGGATGTCCACCCCGCTTTCTCCGGTACAGGATCCTTCTCGACTTGCCTGACGAAACTCAAACCTCTCCTCGACCATTCCCATCCTTGTCCAGCCCAACATTGCCTGTTTGGAGGAGTACCGACTCCGCAGATCGACTTTGAGAGGGATGATCAGCGGGGATTTATCGGGGTATCAGAGTACTGGTACACGGCGCAACAGGTGTTGGGTCTAGGAGGTGTTTGGGATTGGGGAGAGTGGGAAAAGGGGATGAACGGGTTCTGCAACAGGGATTGGGCGGATATTCAGAATCAGGTCGGAAAGGAGAACGACTGGGCAGATGCTGCGGTACGTCGACACGTATTTCGTATTGATTTGCATTGTGCTGACATGCAGATCGAGCTGAATCGGCTGCAAATGCAGTGCTTCAAGGGAGCTTGGATCTCGAACGTTCTACACGAAGGCATCGGGATACCTCGACTCGTCGACGCAGGAGGAAATGACACTCTCACTGGCGGGGACGTAGGCGATACCAATGCCGAAGCGGAACGGCGAGCACGTGAAAAGGGTCTGCTCGAAGCGAAACGTAAACACCACTTTCAGAGCATGGACGAGATCGGGGAGACGGCAATCTCCTGGACTCTTGGCAAGATGGTCATCGAAGCGAGCAAAGCGGTCCAACCTCGATCTGCGGCCGTCGAAGCTGCCTGGGCTTCTCGACTGCCGACGTTGGGCTTGGATCATGTGGAGCAACGTTTGAACGCCATGGGGATCCAGACGATTTGGGCATATGGATTTATCACATTCTTCTTGGTCGTCGTGCTGTTCAACTATGTCAAGCGCAAGATGAGGTGGACATGGACGTTTTTCCCTTCCCAAAGGCGGGGCAGGAAACCTAGTATCACCGGAGCAATTCCTCTTCCTGCGACTGCTGGATCGACTTGGGCTTGGCCTTGGAGCCGGGATGGATACGAGTACAATGTAGAGGACGGATACGACCTCACACCGACCAAAGCGACGTCGACAAGAGGGACGTTAGGACGACTCCGACTCTGGTCTCGCCGCATGACCAACTCTCTCAAAAAGGCCCAATGGTCGCATACCGAGAAAACGCGCTCAGGCCGACACGTCTCGATGCCTCTCACCGCTTCAGTATACTCGTCCAACACCGCCTGGTCGTCGTCGTCATCGCAACCACCATCACCTCGACGCGAAAACGGCTTCTACTTTACTCCCGCCGCGGCATCCATCAACACACCTCCTGACACTGCTCGAGGGTCTCCTATCCCTTCACCAGCGGGCTCGACCGCATCTTCCCCTCCTCGCACTCGCAAAATCAAGGCGCCGAGGACGAGGCAGAATTCGCACAACGGGACCAAGCTGGGTGGACCGGATGCGGGAGGTTGGAACGATCCGCCGTCGGCCATGCTGGGAATGTTGACTGTGGCGGGGCAAGAGGAAGGTGGAGGAACATTGACACCCAATGCGACGGTCCAGAGGGGTTATGAGCAGTCGATCAGCCGGCAAAGCAGTAGGGTCAATTTGAGCGAGTTGGGACTGGCGCAGAGGAATATGAGCAGAGCGACTACGCCAAACGACTATGATGAGCGGAGAGCGCAGTGAGGGAGCAGTGCTATGGACAATGGGTATCTTGTATGTCAGTCGGTCAGTCAATAATACACAATACACTAGCCTTTGGTCGGACTATTGCCGTGCATGCATCGCACAATCAAGTCACTCGAGAGTTGTGGAAATCTTTGATTAAGGGGGGATCAAGGTTTTCCTGAACTCAGGGCAAACTCAGGGCAAACAAGCATTTTCCAGGGAGAGGTGGAGATGTCCCATCAAACGTTTTTAGGTGGCGAACTGACAACGTGACTTCACCCCTTGGTTGCCGCTTCACTTACCTTCGAGCACATCATAGATTTCGTCTCATGCATATTGCATCATCCTAGCTAGTTCATCAACGCACGCATAAGTCAAGGTGCAGACTGTCCAGCTCTAGTTACCACGGAGCAGTGATTTGGGCCTCTGCGAACCCTGTTTCACTTCGCCGGCAACTAAGGGGTCCCGGCAAACAAGGGGTGAAGCCCTTGCTTGACACCACCACTTGATTGCCGCTTACCGCTCAAACAGCTTCAAACATATCGCAGACTTCGTCCCATACGTGCAACCTAGCTCATCAAAGTACGGATAGGTACAGACGGTTCAGCTTTACCAGGGAGCAGTGCTTTGGGTCTCTGCAAGTCTTCCTTCACGACGTCGGCAAGATGGCAAGCAAGGGGTGAAGTCACATTATTGCCAGTCTGATATCTTTCCCTACAAGATACGCGCCCCTCTTCGTATTACAGGCGACCGCCAGCTTCTCCAACTCCTAATTGACATGTACATCCCACCTCATATACGCTACTTGTCCAGATATCGCCTCACTGAGAAATCTCCAAGCTCGACCCATCGGCCCCAACTACCAGCCGTCCCCCTCGTTTCTTGTGCCGCAGCCGCTTGACCTAGATATCAGTTACACCAGCTCATCGAGAAATGTTAGCTCACCTCTGACCATACATTCTCCCTGAGCTTGTCCAGATCCGCATGATGTTCCGGTCTGAACCCCCTTGCATGTCAGCTGGGTAACTTATGAAGGCGAGTGGCAGTGAGCTCACAAGAAGAGGTTCCTCGCATAGCTGAACGCGAGCAACGAGTTGTTCTGCTTGTTTTCCAGATTGACCCAAGTCGTCGAGGTCGCTTGGGCGAGCTGTGCAGGATCCTTGATCTTGTACTCCGGCCAAGCCAGTCGAATAGCATGCCACCCTAAAAAAACTGTCAGATGATCCCAGAGGATGGAAAGACCAACTTACATCTGAAAGGTCGACCGTCATGCTCCTGCTCCTCCGAAGCAATACGATAAGTCCTCAGGCTACCTGTCGAGAGGTCGAACCGGTGGGCAAACCAGATATCGGGCTACCACATCAGCAGAGTCCACAACGGGGCAGGTGGCCGTACATGGTTGAGATGACGAGTCAGAGCGACGATGACTCTTGGAGGCTTTTTCAAGAGGTAGGCTGCAATGTCAGCTTGCTCTTCGTCAGGCTGGGCAGGACTTACGATACCAAGACTCCTCCAAGATCTGCTTTGCGGCATTGTATTGTTGCTGCATGTCAGCTGGATCCGGTAATGAAAGGAAATGAGCTTACAGCGTGGACAGCTTGATTGATCGCTTCCGCCATGGTAGGCGGTATAAACAGCTTGTCGCATACCCTCATTGGGGTCTCTGTCATACTCCGTCGCAGCATCCTACATGTCAGCTCAACGTTCGCAAGTATGAAGTGGCAAGCTGACCGCTTGAACGTCGTCATGACCATGATGGACAGCGCAAATTCTTCCACCTGTTAGTCAGCATCTGCCCACTCGACGGGGCTCGCTGACCTGTCTGCCAAGACTGATTTCCTCCAAAGCCCTAATGAAACTCGCTTCGTCCCAAACTACTGCCCAGCTATACAGCTTTTGCGTGACGAGATCCCAAGGATTAGGCGGCTCGGCGTTCGAGTCGGTAGGGTCATGCTTCTTTGCTTGATCCGCAGGGGTTTGATATATCGACTGATAAGCCGTCTTGTAGGCGGTATGCTGGCTATCCGGTGTATCCGTCGAGACCACCATCGGCAAGACTGGGATCGGATGTTGGTTCAAGCTGATGTAGGTCAAGGGCTGAGTAGGCGGACCTCCAGGTGCAGCAGGTCGAGACGGACCAAGAGCCTCTCTGAGCGAGATTGGGGTTCCGCCTCGATGAAACGTCCCATTCGAAGAGGTCGATACACCGAGAGGGGAAAGGACAGTCGCTGGTGAATCTCGATGGGATCGGATACTCTCCGAAGGCGGAGCAGGAAGGTCTCGTTCAGCCGGATCAGGGAGAGCACCAACAGGCATGTCCATAATCTCCTCTCGAGTCGCCTCGAATTCGGTTCGGACATATGCAGGCTGGGATCGAGGTACGGTTCGAGTCGTTCCCGCTTGACTTGCCGTAGCGCCCCGTTGAGATTTCTCAAGGTTGCTCTCGGTCGGAGGTTGAATGTGGATAGTAGGCGCCATCATGCGTTGCCCGGTCGGTGGCGAGACCTTTGCATCGGCAGCGGGAAGCTCGACCTCGCTACCCCACGAGAAACGTCCCTGGGGGTCCAGTTGAGAACCCGTTCGATGCTCATTGTCGGTCGAGTGGATTGTTCGTAGATATCCTCCCTCCTTTGGCGTGAATGGCTGAGAAGATGTCTGACCTTCGTATATATGCGGCATGTTGACGAAGGGGTGTTGTATCGGCAGCCCGGACGGTAAAGCGTGAGCGGGTACCGGCTGAGCACGAGCGATAAGATCTTCCAAAACATCCGTCCCGAGTTCCTGTGTGGTATCCTTGACATGACCTGGTCGAATCGGCGTTTCGAGCTTGTCCAGCAAGGCGAGTCGTTCGTCGAACGCCGAGATTTGCTGCATGATCTAGGTGGTCAGCCCACGCCGAGGCTAACAGATGGTGGAGCTCACCTGGCGGGCCCATTCTGGAGGGTGGTTGATATCCTCGACGGCGGGGGCGGCCGTCTGAACACATGAGCTTGACTCACTGCGTGTACAAGTCACTCACCTGGTCCGTTCTCTTCTTCTCGGGAGTGGACGCCGCCTTTGACCTTGATCTCCGCTCTCCAGCATCCTCAGAAGGCAGTGGTGGGTGTTCGGTATGGTCGCTTGCTCGACGAGACTTTCTGTCCCTGGACCGACTCCGCTTCTCCTTCAATTCCTTGTTCTTCTTTGGCGTAATGACAACATCAGATTCCGCCAACTACGATCAGTCCAGTCCATCCACCGAGAAAACAACTCACCTCGCCTCGATTTCTCATATCCCTCAACTCGATCACCCTCGCCCTAGCCGCTCTCTGCAAAGCCTTCTTCGCCTCTGCTCCAATCAGGTTGAGCCGAGCAGCATCCAACAATTGACACAAGATCTCGTCATGGAACTTGCTATTATCCACCAAAGCTTTGACGTTGCTAGGCGAAGTCGACATTGAGAGCAAGCTGATAGGAGAAGGTTCCGGTTCGTCGAGCAGAGTCGCTTGCGTTCGAGGTGAGCCATGTACCGAAGCTCGAGATGCCATCGATGGGATACGAACGTTCATTGCGTCCTGCTCCCGTCGAGTCGGAACAGGTTGAGGCGTCATCGTACCCTGCGTAGGCATTTGCGAGGTCAATCCAGATGCTGGATGATACCCAAAAGGCGACCGAAGGTATTGGGGCTGAGATTGAAACGCTGAGCCGAAGAAAGGAGCGAGAGCGCCAGAGAGCATGGCTTGGTGTTCTGCCTCTGTGGTGGGGTGACCGAAAGGCGTGCCGAGTATTGGAAATGGGGGTATAGCGTCTGCAGGGGGTGGAACGGAAGTGAAATCGCCTTGTTGGAGAGATCGAGCAAGAGTAGGAGTCGCTCGAGCGGCATGCGCTTCGGGAGTGACGCTTGGAGGTTTGGCGGGATGGTGAGCAGCGTTTCGATCATGTTGAAAACCTTGACCATGGTCGGTCGGAGGCGGACGTCGAGATGAGTGCATCGTTGAAGGAGGTTGTACACCGATTGGAGGAGTAGCGACTTGGTGGGACCGGGGAACATGATTTTTCGCCTTGGTAGCAGCCGTAGCATTGTCCGGTGTCTTGCGCTGTAAAGTCAGCTACGGACGACAGATAGGATAGGGCAACTCACTCTGTGTTGCGCTCCAGCTCCGACACTGGTTGCCTTGGCTGTATATCGAGGAGGATGTCCACTCTCAGCCTTCTTCTTCGATGCGTCGCCTTGACCCGGCTCGATGGCAATGTCCAACATTGTTGGAGCGTTGTGAGTGCCCTTGACCGTTGGCTCTTCCTCCTAGGTTTCATCAGCCCGACTGTCAAAACAAAGGAGAGGAGAAACTAACGTCTTGTACGGTCTCGACATATGACTTGTGATCGTCCCGCCTTGGCGCACTACCCGGACTCTCGGTGATCGGATCCAGCCTCGCTCCACCTCCTGCAGATCCAATCATGTCCATAGGGAAGCCGTCTGGAAGCTGGATTGTAGGTCCCCATGGGATGCTGACGAGATGGTGACCAAGCATGCCGTTCGAGACGTGAGGAATGCCAGGATGCTGCGGATCGTGCTGATAAGACATATGTCGAGACACCGGCATACCGTCTTGGTGGAGTAGATGACCGAAGGATGGGCCACTTGTGGATGTCTGGTACGTCTCCCTCGGTCCTCGGTGGTCGCCTGCGTCGGGGTTGATATGCGGAAGGCCGTTGAAACCGATGAGTTGTTGTAGAGAAGCGAGATGGGCTCGATCGGCGGCTTCTTGACCGAAAGCGGCGATCGGGTCGAAGGGGAACTCATGGTGGATTGGAGCGTTGGGTTGATTGTGAGACGAGATCTCTTCGACATCGGAAGTAGCGACTTGTCGCGCTGTACCGGCCTTGGATCCTTGCGAAGGGGGAGCTGCCGAAGGAGCTTTGGCGTGAGCGGTTCGGTTCGAATTCGGTGGTTTGGGAGGGATAGGAGGAAGGGCCTTTACATCAGTCGAGATCACTTTAGGTAGCATATGAACTCACCTCGGATGAAGAGACGGGATCTTGGCTTGCTTCTCTCCCAAATGTGCCCATCCCAGCACTATCTTTGCTCTGCCTGGGCGTCTGCCCCGGAGCTCCCAGCGGTATGCCATGTCTCATCCCTGCACCACGACTCAACACCTCCGACTCTGGTCGTAACGCTCGCAGCTGCTCTTCCATCTCCGTCTCCATATTGACGACTGAACCGAGAGCGGAAAGAGGAAGAGTATGTTGAGCAGAGTAGGCGAAAGGATGTCGAGGGATAGACTGTGGTGGAGGCGGCGAAGTGGAGGAGATTTTATCGGGGTGGAATTGGCTGGGCGGTCCTATCATCATCAGCGGCAGCCTCGTCGTGGTCAGCTCACTAGACTCGTATGGCCCAAACATCCCTTCCGAGTTCTCAAACGGCTCCATCTTTTCTACCCAAGGCAAGACTGCAGAATCAGCTGATTGTGCATCAACAAAGCTGTTTTGGCCTACTTTTCTTGTTGACAGGCGGTGTTTTGACCGCCTGTCGAAGATCCTCCAGAACGTCTTGTCCGGCCTGTTCTTCGCTCTTCCGGGCTTGTACTTGGGCTGAAGCGCCGCCGAGTCGTCGAGCTGTCTGTGTACCGGTCTCTCGAGCGTGGCGAGCTTCAAGGGTGATAGGTGTAGAGGGTGGATCGTATGTGGCGATGGTAAAAGGTCGAGTCAAGGTCAGCGACATGGGCAGAGACGACAATGATGGAGAAGTCGAGTGAGAGATGCAGGTAGCCAGCTGTTCCGACATGCCATGTTGAGGAGCTTCTCCGTCGTGCGCCGCATGCGGTAGACGCAAAGGACGTTGAGTGACCAGGGTGGAAAAAAAGGAGGGTAGTGGGATCGGGAAAAGGACAAGAGGGTGTAGAGCAGACATCAAGACGGTTTCCAAGTTTCCACATATTCCACCACACTCCGTCCAACCAGCAGAGACCGAGGAAGGCAGGGGAAGATGACTGAGCTAGAAGGATAGGAGAGGTTTGACTCACAGACGTCGACTGGAGCTGCTTGCTCATTCGTATCCCGCAGAGGCTCCTTTTCCCTTGTCATATACGTCTTCTGGGTCCTCAAGACCTTGGTCGTCATTGTCGATCGGGTTCGCTGTTATAGTCGCAAGAGGAATAGAACGTAGAGAGGAGATGGATGCGGTTGCGATGTTGATTGGGATGTCTGATGGTCTTCGAGGTAGTCAGACAATGGCGGATGGCTAGGAACGTGTAGACGGTGCATCAACCCAACCACACCCCGCACCTCGTCTTTCCCATCCTTTCTTGCTTCTAAAGGGGCGAAGCGCATGCGCCAAGAACAGATCTGCTGGTCGAGATTGAGATGCATGTATAGTGGGCATCATTGACGAGCTTATCGCAAGCTGTCATGTCTGTAAAGCTGTCGAAATTTCGCAATTGTGGAGGTGAAGGTCGAGCGGGGTGATCGACAGAGGTCCTTTGGCCTTGTCTCAGACCACCGGCTGCCTATCAGCGGCACCGTACTCACAAGTCGAGTAATATATCAGCATCACATCGCACCCATAATATCTTCCCTGTTGCTGTCAATCATCTCCTGTGCAGGTCAATGAAAGAGCAATGGATGATGAGCATGTTCAATCCACGCATGCAATCTCACACCTTGATTACTCCCGTATTCCGAAGGTGAGACAGCCGATCTGAAACGCGCGGCGGTGACCGCTTAACTGGATTTCGACACTTTCGACGCGTCGGCCAGCGAGACTCGCCTCAGCCAGACGAGGGTGCACCACCACCCACAAGCCATCAAAGCGCTCCTCGTTCCGTCTCATTCACCTCTTCGACCACTCTCGATACCCTTTATCCCGAACAGACACCAACCCGACCATCGAAATCCTCTCCTCAACATGGCCTCTGTCCTCGCAGAGGATGGGGCCGACCCAGTTTCCCCGACCACAGGTGGAGGTCTGGGCTTTGATGTCCAGGTCTTCAAGAAATATCTCGAATCGCTTCTCCCGCCTGGTGAGCCTCTTGCCACGATTCCTGAGTGATACGAGCTGATGATAGTGATGTCTGCGACGACACAGGAGCTGGGAGATAGTTTGTTTGAGGATCCAACTTTTGAGGAGAAGAGCTTGAGGTTTGCGACTGATGCGGGTTGTCAAGTCGTCTATATCACCCGAGAGCGGCATTTCGATGTCGATGAAAATGGTGAGCGTCAATGCACTTCTTCATACCAGGCCAACCAGGCGGGGACTGACGATGCAGACCTGCCCACGACTCTTATCACATATCGCTTGCACCTCCCGCCGACTCCTCAACATTCCCCTAATACCCTATCGACGCTGGCCCTCATCAAATCATCCCCGAGTCTGGATTCGCTCTCCCCTATGGGCACACAGCTCCACTTTGTCCTGCTATCCTCTTCGGCGGCGCCTATGCTCGTTGCGGACGATGGATCGCCCTCTGGACCCTCGTCGGTCGTCACTACCCCATCGGCACAGGTTACGCCATACGACGGATTGCACAGTCTGGTTCATTGGGGAGTCGCGCCTTGGTTCGACAGCTACGTGAACTCGAAGGCAGCTTTATCAGAAGGCGTAGCCGTCGCGAAGAAAGGCGGAGAAGCTCAAATGGGTGAGTACAATGATGTGATGAAAACTAGATGAGAGCTGAGATCAACCAGGTATACCGGTCACCAAGAAAAAGTTTGCCGAGCTCGAACTTTCTCTCCTCCATCTCAAGCAAAATGTCGAAATTCCCGACGCTCATCTCTCTGTCCATCCTGCCATCCGTAAAGCTGTCGCACAGGTATGTCCCAGATTGCGGAGAGAAAGCGCAAGCTGACACGCAGTCGCACGCTACCGATACTCGAGTTTCCATCGATGCCGTCGAGCCCCAATCCCTCCTCGCCGATCCATCGTTTCTCAACAAGCTCCAAGCCGACGTCAATTCGTGGATCAAGGAGATACAAGCAGTCACCAAGCTATCTCGAGATGTCGCTTCCGGTACCGCTTCGCAGGAGATCAACTTTTGGCTTAGCATGGAGCATGCTTTGGAGGGGATCGAGACGCAGCTGCGAGGAGAGGAGGTGACTCTTGCGCTGGATGTATTGAAGCATGCCAAGCGGTTCCATGCGACGGTCAGCTTCATCGCCGACACGGGCCTCAAAGAGGCAGCGGATATAGGCGAGTCTTGGAGCCACTTAGCTGGGTATGAAGCTGACAAGCAGTGCACAAGCATAATATCTTGATGAAAGATTTCCCACTCGACGAGCTTCTCGCTGCGACCGACCTCGAAAAGATGCAAGAGGCTGTCTTCCTCATTTTTGCGCATATCAACAAGAAGTTGAAGCTATCGTGAGTTTCCCATGCATGGTAGGTCTCTGATTTGACAGGCCTTACCCCATGCGACGCACTCTACCCCTTGTCGAAGCCATCTCTCGAGACTTCAACGATCAGATGCTTCGAGTGCTGGAGTCACAGCGGTTGATGTATATGGATTATGCCAAATTCGAAAGTGTGATGGCGCAAGTGGCAGATGTTTTCGCGACTTGGGACGAGAACATCAAGGATTTCACCAACGTGGCTCGAGAAGGTGAGCTAAGCAGGATGTGGGACGCGAGACAAAGCGCTGATGGGGGCAGTCTCTCGAAAACGACAAGAAAAGTTCATCTCGATCAAGATAAACCCGGCTCATGCGCCACTGCAGGAGCGAATCACCTATCTTCGAGCTTTCCGACGATCTCATGAACAGCTCCGAGTGATGACGAGCTCGACGAGGAGTTTTAGCGGTCTGGGTGGCGATATGCCCATGGAGATTGACATGGACGAGGAGGTCAGACTGAGCTACGAGAGTGTCAAGAACGTGGATGTGCTTGATGTGACGCCTGGTGGGTTTTTCTAATCAAGTTCGAGGGACGATGCTGATGGGAACAGAGGGATCAGAGATTTGGTACACTGCGGAAACAGCGTACAATGATAGGGTTGCTCGAATCGAGAACCAGATCATCTCGAGGCTGCGAGATCGGTTGGCCACAGCGAGGAACGCTCAAGAAATGTTCCGAGTGTTTTCCAAATTCAACTCGCTCTTTGTCAGACCAAAGGTGAGCAATTCTTGAGAGTTTGGGTATCTTGGGCTGATTCCAGATCCGAGGAGCCATCCAGGAGTACCAGACACGTCTGATCGACTCGGTCAAGGACGATATTCGACGTCTTCGCCAAAAGTTCACCGCCAACTATCGCAATTCCGAAGCATATCACATGTCTCAGATGCGAGACCTTCCTTCCGTATCGAGCGCAATCATCTGGGCTCGACAGATCGAGCGACAACTGTTGACCTATATGAAGCGAGTCGAAGACGTGCTTGGGAAAGGATGGGAGAGCTATGCCGAGGGACACAAGCTGCAGGTGGAAAGCGCATCGTTCAGAGCCAAGCTCGATACCAAACCGCTATATGAGGCTTGGATTGGCGAGATTACTCGGCGAGGCAACCTCACCATCAACGGTCGACTCTTCGACGTGATACGTACTCGAGCGACCGCCAACAATGCGCAGGGTCAGCTGCAGCTCGTCGTCCAGTTTGATCCTCAAGTTATCGCTCTGTTCAAAGAGGTTCGAGCTTTGATCTGGCTTGGTTTTCCGGTACCTCTCACGATCAGCCATCGAGCCAAGGATGCGAAACGAGTCTACCCACACGCCGTCAGCCTGATGGAGAGCGTCCGATTGTATACGCAGACTCTCGACTTGATCGAGACGAATCCTGGGATATCCATCCTGCTCGCATCATATCGTAACCACGCCCAACAGATGGTCAACAAGGGGATGAACATGCAATGGGACCACCTCGTCAACGCCTACGAGGGACATCGGTTCTTACCCGGAGCGAGCAACGATGCGAGGGAGAGTCGACATTTCGTCTTTGTGAGGGAGTTTGCGAGTGTCGTCTCGCTCTTGCAGGACAAGGCGACTTCGTTGATTGAAATCTCGGATGGCATCGATCGGATGATTGACGATATCGGAAAGTGCGATTTCACTTCGGATGCCTTTGCTGGACTATTAGGTCAGATACAGAAGACGGTATGTGGCTCGTCCCCGTGTCTGAAGACACTGCAGCTGACTGGCAGATTGATCATCTCAACTTGGAGAACTACAGCAACTTGGACGCTTGGGTAGCGAGTCTAAACGAGCGGATCGACCTGGTCTTCTCGAGCAGACTTACCGACGCGATAAAGGATTGGTGCGAGGCGTTTGTCCAGACGGAAGTCGATCTCGTCAACGGCGATGCGGATGGACATTCTAGCAAGGCGAGTTTCTCAAAAGTCTTTAGCTTGGGAGAAAGAGTTGACCATACAGCCGATCAAGACGCAGATCAAACCCCTTGTGCACGAGATTAGGATCAGAAATCAGGTCATCTACCTCGATCCGCCAATCGAGTCTGCGCGGCAACACTGGATTGGGCAGTTCCAGCATTCCCTCGCCGTTGTCTGCAATCTTCAGAGAATCCGAAGCTCGAGATACGAGATCAGCTTGCAGGTCCAGGAAGAGAGCCCGGAGGATCTGACCTACCTTGGCTTGGTGAGTGACATGTGCCACTTTCAAGGACGTGGCTGATGTAAGCTCACCACCCTTGGCGATGGCGTTTTGGCTAGACCACTGGGCTTGATCGAGGACAAGGTGCAGATTATTACTGACTATGTGGACAAGTGGTTGCGGTTTCAGTCGTTGTGGGATCTCGAGGCGGACCATGTCCATCAGGTGAGTGTTTCCTGGACCATCAGTGTAGCTCTGCTGACTCTCGCAGCGTCTGGGTGACTCGTTGGCGGATTGGGGGAAGTTGTTATCCGATATAAGACAGGCTCGATCTACCTTTGATACGACCGATACTCGAAAAGACTTTGGTGTTTGCGCCATCGACTATGCCAACGCTCAAAGCAAGGTCAACGCAAAGTACGACTCTTGGCAGCGAGAACTTCTTACCCACTATGGTGGAAAGCTCGGCGGATCGATGAAAGAGACGTATTCGTCCATCCTGAAAGCCCGAACCGATCTCGAGACGCTCGCTATCGAGGGCTCGTCTACGGCTCAAGCTGTCGCATTCATCACCTTTGTGCAGGATCTCAAGAGAAAGGTGCAAAGATGGGGACCGGATATCGAGCAGTTCGCTTCGGGACAAAAGACGCTGGAGAGACAGCGATATGCGTTTGCGCAGGATTGGTTGTACGTAGATCAGATACAGGGAGAATGGAGCGCATTCTCGGATATTCTGAAGAGGAAGGACGATACGATCAAGGAACAAGTCGGTGAGTATCATTCTTTCATACCAACTAAAGACCAAACCTGAGATTCAGCCGGGCTGCAACTCAAGATTGTTGCAGAGGACAAGGTGATTGACCAGAGAATCAAAGATTTCATTTCTGAGTGGGAGACAAGCAAGTGAGTATATCGGATCGCCCTTAGTGATCTATCGGGTTAATATCAGACCTCTACAGGGCAACATCAAGGCGGAAACGGCTATGAATACGCTCAGCGTCTTTGAGGGCCGCCTTACCCGCTTGACCGAGGAGTATGACCTTGTCTGCAGAGCCAAAGAGGCATTGGATCTGGAGCACGCAAAAGATGATAGGCTGTTACCTGTGACGGAGGAGCTGCGGGATCTCAAGGCTGTATGGACGGCGTTGTCTGGTATCTGGAGCAGATTAGGGCAGCTACGAGAGACCCTTTGGTCTGCCGTCCAGGTGAGTCACTAACTTCTTTCTATTGCAAGTATCTGGGCTGACCTTGAAGCCTCGAAAAATCCGACAAGAGCTCGACGGGATCCTCGCCTCGACTCGAGATATGCCCAGCCGAATGCGACAGTACGCTGCCTTCGAGTTTATCCAGGATACGATCCGATCTCTCCTCAAGGCAAACATCTTGGTCGGCGAGCTCAAATCGGAAGCTCTGCGAGAACGTCACTGGTCCAAGCTGTACAAATCGCTCCGACTACCCTCGGGCTACTCGGCATCGAGCATGAACCTAGGTCAGGTGTACGACCTCGATCTGAAGCGGAACGAGGCGCTCATCAAAGAGGTGGTGATTCAGGCGCAAGGAGAGATGGCGTTGGAAGAGTTCTTGAAGCAGGTCAGGGAGACGTGGAGCTCTTATTCGCTGGATCTGGTCAATTACCAGAAC